>OMLP01045236.1:25451-40810 GCA_900302685.1 Spondyliosoma cantharus | reverse complement strand
TGTCACCGGCATGCAGTGCGTAGCAGGAGTTAGGGTCTGTCACACGGAATAAACCAAAGAATGTGTGTGACTGAACAAGTGTGTGTGTGTGTGTGTGTGTGTGTGTGTGTGTGTGTGTGTGTGTGTGTGTGTGTGTGCGCGCCGTGTCCTCCTGTGTGTCTCTATGTGAAGACGACAGCATTGTAAAGGGCATTACTGCTGTAATGAGCGTGACATTTTCAGACCCTGTCTGCTGAAGAGGCTGCAGTCATGACCTCTTCAGTCCACAGTCGACCTCTCAAGCTGCAGTCAGACGCATCGCGACGACCAGGAAATCCCCTCCGCTGATGATGAGGACAAGATGCTTATTGCTGCTGCTGCTGGATAAAAAAAACCTTCCGGTTTCAAGATTACAACTGCTGACTTCTTCAAGGTCATACGAAAAGTTTCCAATAAAGTGGACACGTGCACTTTTAAGAGAGGATTCAACCTGTTTCATGGGTCACTTTTTATGATGCCTCCCACCTTTACCTGCTCCCTCGTCCTATCGTAGCCACGGGAGAGGTAAGGGACGTCGCTGTCGGACATTTATACGTTTGCTTCTTCCCGCGTCAGTAAATTTGGGTCGGAGCTCAAGTTAGGGACGGAAGGATTTTGTCGTTCAGTCAGGTATGTTTTCTGTGTTTAAATGTGCTCTGTGCAACATTCACTCAATCCAGCAAATCATTTCATTGTGTCCGTTGTTTTTAAAAGTGAAATAGAAACCTTTATTTTCACAACACTTCCACTTGCTTGAGCTCTCCATCTGTTTACATTCACGAGCTCAACAGGCCAGAAATTAGATACGCCAACTGAATATTCCCCCAAACAAATACTGGAAAGGCAAATACACTCTGTAACTCCTCCAAAATGATTTTCCATTTTCCAAATGTACCTTTTTAAAAACCCTCCACTGGCTGGGATTCAAATTCAATCAGCCTCAAGAATCCCCATTCAGCCTGTATTACCTCAGCTCCACATTAATGGGCCACAGGGCCCGAGCGAGGCCATCTAACCAATGGAGCGGAGTGGCTAATTGTTACTATTACTGAGGCATTAACTGGGGAAGGACGAAGGGGGAGGAGGTAGACGGGGGGAGAGGAGGTAGACGGGGGGAGAGGAGGGAGGCTGGGAGTGTCCTGTGGGTTTGTTAACACTCCACTGAGCCTCCTGATAGGCTGAATGTTCAGCTACAGGTAACAGATCGAACTGATTAAACAACTGGGGAATGTGGGTAAGAGCGAGGCAGGGTCCACGTGAGAGTGTGTGTGCGTGACTGCGTGTGACAATGTGTTCCTGCGGTTTTATGTGTGTGTGTGTGTGTGTCTGGCTCGGTTTAAACAAACAACATCCAAAGGCACACACACACACACACGCAGGAGAACAGTGAAACATCTGAACCCCGGCGGGTGAACCTAAAAATCAATAAGCTATTCGTTGAACACGAGTCACAGATAGCACACGGTCGGAAACAGTGTTACGTCTGCACGAGCAGCAGATCAACTCTCCTTCAGTCGAGCCGCTTCTCCTCCTATAGATTCAAAATTACCTGTTTTTTCGCCGCGAGGATCTGCGTCTTTTTTTTTCAAACTTAATTTCAGTAAATAAGAAGCATGTGATAAAGTGGTCTGAAGCTCGCCTGTGAACCAGATGGCCACTTTGCATATCTAAACATCCTAATAAACCAGCTATCCTCACACCGGACTGGACCGCTTTCTAAAAACTATTCAAGATTGTTTTAGTTTGAAAGCCTTGAATCAACAGTGCTTCACATTTCCCAGTAGAAGGGGACCTGACGGTGACGAACCATCGACTGGTACAAATCATCCAAACATCAAGAAAAGTGAGTCGTACGCAAAAATATATCTTTCTGCTGCAACAACCAGGATTAGTGGTCAGTTCACGTACACGCTAACGAAAGAAAAAGCATGTACATGTGTGTAAATGTGTAAAATAATCATGTATATTCATAAAAAAAAGCCCTCAGGATACTCAGTCTGTGTCCAGTAGACCTCGCTTTGCACGTGGAAAACGTTTTAAATTTGAATATTTTATTTAGATGCAAATTAAATTACATGAGTTTTTTTTTTTTATCGTGTTGGGTCAGTGAGAATAAATCAAATAACAAAGTGTGATTTAATTAAATGAATGCAGACTTTGTTTATTCAGTTAATACATGTAAAGGTAAAGAGAACGTCAGTGTCAACAAATGTTTATTATTCAAGGGTTAAACACAAAAGCAATGCATTTCAAATTTGGTTTACTGTCTCCTGTAATAAATATCACAGCTATCACAGTTATTTAATTTCAACATGATAGAAAAAAAACCTTTTGATTAAATGTGACCTTAAAAACCCTAAATCCGTTAAAACACATTTGTTGAAGTTTCCTCTGCCTGTGCAGCTTTTCATGCAGCTTGTTGCAAGAACAGAAAAACATATTTCTGCTCACAAGTTAATTATTTCAAGCACTATTTTACTGACTTGTATTTGATATTGTTTTCACTGGCAGGTTCCTGGCTTCTGTTTAAAGGTTGACACCAACAAATGTCTCAATATTGCAGAGGAAACCCTGCAGCTTGAGTTTATTTCTACTTATTTCTTACACACTTCATTACGAGCGCTCTATTTTGTGATTTTTGGGTCGGCACCCTGTAGACTCCAGGCCAGCTCTTCTGTTTGGACACCCTCTGCAACTGACATCATTGTATTCATATAAATATTTCTCAAAATTAGAGGAACAATGTAAAAAAGATTTGGAATTTTATAAAACAAAAACATCTTGATAAGAAATTAAAAAGCAGGAACTACCAGGACAAGATGTTAAATTATTCAGACACAGGAGTGAACAGCTACATTTCTTCCATGTATGAAGTCCTAGTTGAGTTTTGTAATCACGTAACACTTTGCTTTTTGATGGAGAATATTAGTTCTTCATTGTATATCATGTTCTGCTACTTCTGTCTGATCTGGTTAATTCTGTCCTGAAAGAGGAATCCCTTTATATCCCTTTATTTTTTGTCTTTCAGGATTTTCCACCATCCACCCACCGCAAAAAGGTCCAAACAAACAGTGAGTTGAGTTGTTTAGGAAAAAAACACGGGCTGCTCAGCCTCTTGGAGGAAAAACAACTGCTTGAACTGCAGAAGTTGGTCTTCATCCACATCGCTCCTGCTCCTCTTGCCTGTGGGTTTTGCGTTTTTTTCGGTAAATAATGAACCAACTCAAAAACCTGAAAAGCTGTAAACAAATAAAAGATATTTCTGAACAAAAAAAAAAGACTCAAACCTCCGCAGAGAGAGACTCGTGGTGGAAGTGAACGTTAAGAGGGACGGTTATTTTGAAATGAAGTGGGTGAGCTCGGGGAGTCTGATGAGCCACTTAGTGCCGAGTAGCTTCTCCTCTGTTTGGGGAAAGAGAGCGAGAGGGAGAGCGAGAGAAGAAATGGATTGCTAATCAAGCGAGCGAGAGCTGGGAGTAATTGGACAAAGCTGAACTGCAGTGTCACCAATTAGCATTTGAGACTGTGGAGAGCCGAGACATAAATGCTGTTTAATTATGGCCATTTTCCTTTTTTTTCATTTCCTTCTCAAAGATGAGAAAGAATACATGAGGATGGAGGGAGGGGTGGAGGGATGGAGGGACGGAGGGAGGAGAGTTTTAAACTTTTCAAAATCTTTGTAGACGGAGATTTCATGGCTAATCAGCGAGACACAGGAAGTAGCAGCTGGGCCTCATTTTCAGAAATAAAAGTCAATATTTAATAAAACACATCTAATATATCCTCTGGGTCGTGACAGCGGCGTACTCACACTTTAAATTATGCCATTAACGACTACACACCAACAACAATGACAGCAATGAAATTATGCCTCAAATACATTAAGGGGAAAACACACAGTCACTATTTTATGTTACTTCAGTTGCAGCTGAGAAGAAAATACTCTTCAGCACATCCTCTGATCTTTGTGTAACATTAACAGACGACAACCTTCATTTCCTCGTGCAGCTCTGCGTCGCAGAATGACAAATAAATGAAGCTTGAAACACACAGAGTGAACTGACAGTCGGTGAGCAGTCTGCAGATACTCATTCAATGCAAATGTTTCTTTGTGATAATGAAACACAAGACTCTCCGCAAGCTTGTGTTTTCCTTGATGACAGACGGAGAGATCGTCGGATACACGGCACAGGTAGATCTCGTTTCAGTCGCTTCACTCCTGCTGCATGTCTTTTCCCTCTTCTCGTTCTCTTCCCGGCGACAGACTGAATCTCATCACTGTGCATTCTGCCCGCAGGCTTACACCATCACGCTCACGCTCACACAATGGGAGAGTCATGACTCAGGCTCTTTGGCACTCTGGTTCCTGACTGCATCGGCGGAGTGAAGCCAACGGAATGAATTACACAGACCCACACATACCTACGTAACGTAGACGCACACACGTGAGCTCATAAACTTGCATCTCTGACACGCTCGGACGCTGTAGTATAGAGTTGATATATGGCCAAACAAATCCTGGAGAAAGACTGCCAGTATGATCTTTCGTCAATCGAACGGCGCGATCAATACGTTCACGCTCCTTTCTACTCTGTTTTTCTTGTAGTATCTGGCTCTTTTGCTGCTTGTTGGCACAGACTGACCGCTGGGAAGTTTGGGATATTCCCACTGTGTCTGTCTTTTAACTCTTTCCCCTGACATTATAGTCTACACCAGTCAGCCCCAACCTCAGGGTGGAGTTAATATGGGTCGATGAACGTCTTATTACAGTTCAATGTACCCCGAGCACTGCTGCAGATCAAGCCCACACAAGATGGATATGGCGCTTGCCGATGGCAGTGGGCCTCTCAGGAGGAGAATATGCAAAGTTCCCCCAAAGTCCCCAGATCCAAGTCGGATTGAGCATCCACGGGACAAACCGGATGAAGTCCCATCCAAAAACTTTTTTGGGGAAATTAAGAAGTTGCTGATCGACAAAAGTGTCTGTTCAAACTTTCAGTATCTAATTGGGGCGACTTGTCAGCAAATTCTGGGAGACACTTTGAAGTGAGACTAACTTCTACAGTACAATTTGCCAGGTAGAAAAAAAAACTATGAGCTGAAAACAGCTTCGTAGAGCTGCAGCTGGTGATCATTTTATAGGCTTTTTAACGACCTATCACATGGATTATACAGATATTCTGTGTTGTTTAGTTTTGGTCTTTGTAAACTTTTCATTTGCAGTAATGCTACAACTACATTATTCAAATTTAGGGCCTAAAATACCTTTTCCTGCAGAGAAAATACATCAACGTGACAACATTACATAACGAGGGCAGGAAATAAACAACAAACACAAAACGTCCTGTAACCTTTTCTCACTCAGAGTCTGGTGCAGTTCAGAAGAGAACAACACATAAACAGAGCAGTGACTAACACACACACACACACACACACACACACACACACACACACACACACACACAGTCAGCACCGAACTCTCCCGGCAAAACTTGACGCTGTCCCCTACTGATGACATCATCCTTTGCTGGCCTAAAGGTCGCTGATGTCCGGAAGCCGGCCGTGGGCACTAAAATGGCTCACTTCCTCACATGGCTGCACAGTGACACACACACACACACACACACACAAGCACGAACACACAGCGAAGGAGGACGCATACGTACATATACAGGAAGCGACCTGCGTGCACACACACACACACGCACACACACAGACACACACACGTCCGGTGTGGTAGCTGAGTGGCAGGCTCTTGCCTGAAGACAGCAGACTTCATTCCAGACTCCTTCCCCCAAAACACTCGCTCATTATATCCACTGTCTGTCTGCATGACGAGCTGTAGCATAAACGTCTCTCGCACAGTCCCAAAACAATCCCTGCTTCGCCTCGCTGTTTGGTTTTCAGTGGACTCTTTCAGTGCACGAGGAAACTATTATGGAGACCCAGTCGGAAACAGGAAAACATCTAAAAACACAACAGGATGTTTCCTGAATCTGATTTTTAAAAATCCTTACTGACTGTCAGTGTTTTCAAAGTCACGCAGATAGTTTTGAGATATCTATTGCTGATATGTTTGCTACCAAACCACAAGCAACTCAACATTCACTGCCATTACACTGACCACTGCTCTGTCCTCAATCAGCTCATATCCTGAGCCACCAAGATTGGATGTTCTGACTTTGGCAGACTCACAGTTTCTTCTCTAAATGCTCGACTACGTCATGCTTGCTTGATTGAATGTCCACATGCTAAAGATGTTGCTAGCAACAGAGGCCGTACCTGCGTTTACATCTCGGCTCCTGACTAACCTCAGAACTTGTAAATCCATCTTGTCAGGCTTCAAACTATACACACGTTCCTGAAGCACTGTGGTTTCCCTCAAAGGTAAAGATGCGTTTGATTGTGTCTTGACTGGCATTTGAATTGTTTGTTACTATTTTGGTGACTTGCAGGTCAAATACTGGGCTAATTTTGGTGAAAAGCTCAATAAATTTTAAGCATAACAATTGAGAAAGCAGGTCCTAAGTACATGTTGAAAGAGAGTGAGTGAAGATAAGATTATTCATTATGTAACCGGGACATCAAAACAGCCTTTCACTTTTAATCTACAGGAGATAACTTGACTTGCAAATCACCATAACAGCATTTTTATTTTATTTTTATCCCTTGCTCTCTGTACTCGTCCTGTTCTTCTCTTCTGGTTGTTGCTGTACAGCAGATGCAGAAGATCGTCAGAGCGTTCGAGGGTTAAGTGTCCTGCCTGAGGCTGCTGCCACCTACTGTAACTCAATGAGTTCAGGCTGTGGCCCAGTTGTGCAAAGTAGCCTCTGGGATCTGTACCGCGGACCAGCAAAGGCCTGTGAGGAGCAGCCTGAAGCTCAAACACAGTATATGTACAGTAAATATGACAGTCAGGAAGAGAAAAACTCACCTGAAGAAGGTGACGAAGAACTGCACCAAGTCCATGATGCTGTTGTGCTGCGAGAAGGCAATCTGGGAAAAGGACAGAGCAGAGGAGAAAAGGCTGAGTATGAAAAGTTAGAAATCTGTCAGACATGAACCCAAACACCTACTATGTGTTTGTTAACGCAGTGGTCATATATTTTAATTACATCTCTGCTATTTTCATGTGTGTGTATAAATAAGCATCTTTGCAATTTTTCCCAGAGGCTAACGTGACATCTCCAAGAGCAAAGCCTCATATTTAAAATGCATTTTTGCTCATTTTATTGTGAAATATTTAAGCACGACCACAGTTGACAACAACACAATTACATAAAATGAGACAAATATAAACACAAACCTCCAGTTTGACCTAAATGACCCTTTTATTTTTACAGTTTCAGCCTGATATATAGAATAAATGACTAATTATGCCATTATGTAACTCCATTTTACCCAAAACACAGAAAAGCAGAAGATTAAACAGGTAATGAAACATTTAAATACATCAGGCCAGAGGTAAGTGATGAATAGTTTTGTGCATATTTTAAAAAGGAGCTGTATTTATTTATTTATTATTTTTTTTAAATCTGTGTGTTTCTCACAAAAACACACGAAGACTTTACAATCCACAAAATCCAACAAGCCCCTTACGCAACCTTGCGTGTGTTACAGCGCATCATGTGAAACTGATGCAACAACTGTGCATGAACATCTCTCTTACCTAAGGCCAATGTTCAGAGCTCTTACATAAGGCCAACAATTTCATCCCTGCCAAACACATTCTCACATGTTCTCTATCTCCTTTTGACACACACGCTGAGCACAATGCGAGCCATCACCCATATGGTTTGCAGGTTATTATGAGATTAACCTGTGAGAAGAAAGGCTTCTGGCCTTTTGTGCTCTAAAGTGTTTCTGCAGCACTTTGTTCAATTGAACTCCGACAAACCCTGCTGGATGTTACAGCACCACTAAATCCACTGACTGCACCATCCATCATCGCTGGTGGTGCAGTGTGTGGCCCTCTGCTGTCCCGAGCCACGGATCTGATACACTCAGACATCCTGTGGGATTATTTTAAAGGGTCAGTTCACCGGAATTCCAACAGAGGAAGTATATATTTTTCCATTTAGCCCTTGTGGTATTTAGTCATGCGGATAGTTTCTGGTTTTAGGTGTTGAGATCTGAAGGAACTCGGCTCTGGATCGTCTGCCTCTGCCAAAATAAAAATGTATTCTTGCTCTTCAAAGCGCTGAAATATTATATTTGAGACGCTAATATAAACTAGACTTTCCAGAATCAATATCTCATTATTATTGCAAATTAATTGTTCCCAAAGTAGTTTTCAGTGAGCGAGTCTGTCATTGTTCCAATTTATGATCATGAAATCACATCTGTTTAATTCTGACTCACAGTTTGTAGTATGTCGGTTTTCTTGTGCGTTCATGACTCATTGTTATCGCTGCCAAGACTGATCTTCATGAGTGAATACCATCGAGGATAAGTGGCAAAATATGGTGAAATTAACCTTTAAATCGAACATACACTTTACATATGTTTTCCATGTCAACTACTGAACAAGACACAAACACAATGTTTTTCTACGTATATTCAAAGGATACACATTCTACTGTGTGTTGCAACATTAAAATAAAAATATGAAACGGTATAAAAAACATATTTCTTCTCGTTTCATCAGCAAAAACACCCACATATTGCTCACAAATCACTCCAAAGCCTCTTCCTCACCTCTCACCTTATCTCATCCCTCTGCAATCTGTCTTCATCATCAGCTGTGTGTGTTTATTGTGTGTGTTTGTTTCTTGTTTCTCAGAGTGTGAGCGATGCAGCCTGCTGTTTCTGAACAAAGTTTTGGCCCTTAGCTATGAAAACTTCCTAAAAAAAAATGTAAAAAAAAAAAGCCATTGTTGTCCATGTTTAAACTCCCTAAAAGGATTATTTATAACAGGTGTAATTGATTTTCCATTCACATTTCTGCCCTGTAGGAAGAAAACAGAGCAGAGTTGCTGTTGTTTTGTCGGACAAGGATTCAGAGATAGATGCACACAGCAGAGCAAAGTACTTCAAGGTCACAGCCAACCATAGCAGATAATGTAATGGTCAAGATCAAGATCACAAATGGACCACGGACAAAGATACCGGGGTGTGCAGACGCCACGAGAGCATGGCCCGATGTCAGTTCCTAAAAATGAAACCTCCAGTTCTGTTGCATGTTTCAACATCTTTTAAGAGTTTGTGTCACAGACTCGGTAACTTTGTGGTGGCGGCTTGAAAACTCAGGAGAGAGCTTCAGAAAATTCAACGCCTGTTGAACACATGGAACAGAGAAGAAGACGTAGTCAAGGTAACATACCTTGTGTCGACGTGGAGAGAAAATGTGCTTTTTCCGGAGCATCGTCAAGTGTTATCATAGAAACAGGACAAAGATTTACAAGGCTGTACTGCAGTTATAAAAGAAAGGAAAAAAAAGCCACGTTCAATGAGCTACAGCGGTATTCAAGTTGTAATGATCAGGTTGCAACCTTGACCATTTTAAATAGTATTCAATTAAAAAGGTCCCATTTTTCATAAAGCAGGCTGAGGAGCTTAATAAATACTAAGAAAGTATCAAAATGCTCAATCCATTGAGAAATGCACACAGCATGTATTCAGAAACGGTGCCTTCGAACCAGCCATCAACGCGCCTCCAGCGCCGCCTTGTTCCGATAACACCCACAGAGCAAAAACAAAAATATGGTGGGTGGTGCCGGCTCAGGCCCACAAGAACTGACCAATTACAACAGCCTGGAGCCTGCCTTAAAGGGATATTCCGGCATAAATGTAATCCATGTGACACACTGTGACACGGAGTAAGACCCCCCCTCGAGAGATCGAGTTGGCGAACCACTATATGTAGTTTCAGCATCCTCAGAAAAAAACGCACGACAACAATACATCCACCAAGAAACCGCCATCAAAAAGCCACTCATAGCCACAAATAATGCTCAGAACAGCACCAAACTTCAGCAACAGTACAAATAGGGTCCCAGCACATTGTTCGAGGCATGAAACATCTGCTAGCTTTTCCCGGATTTCTCACCAATGCTCACCCGTCTCCTGCAGCAGCTTGCTCGTTGTGGGGAAGCCTTGATTAGCGATTACCAAGTGCAGTTAGAAATGCTCAATACCGTTCTGCTCTCGATAATAACTGTTATAAACTGGTAGGCAAGACACATATGAACTTTGATTGCATTTCCATGGAGTAATAATCATACATTTTCAACCTTGAGCTGTGGAACTCTACTGCACTCTTTAATCGACAACGAGCGAGCTGCTGGAGGGAGACGGGTGAGATGTGTTGCTCTTTTTCCGACAAATCCGGCAAAGCTAGCAGATGTTTGATGCCTTGATACCACCCATTTCATTTTTAGATGTTTATGTTAAGTTATGCTGATAAGCTTTTGCCACTTTATGTCAGTGATGGTAAATAAAATTATATTTATTTGATTTGAGAGATATTTCTGTGAAAAACACAAATAACAGAGTTAATAGTATTTTTTCCTGGCTACATAAAGGCTCAACAAAAAAAACCACAATGGCTAATAAACATGTCTTATGTTCAAAATGAAAACTATGCTACTTGTACTTGTGCAGAGCGGGAAGACATGATGACAGCCCTCACATTACTGTGGATGAGGACATCAGTTGTAACATTTTGTTCTTAACTCAGACGTCAATGTCAAGTAAGTCTTTTGTCTTCAGTGTAAAAGCTTCAGGTTCCTAATTAAACAGCTGCGATTTCACTTTAGACGTCTTCACATGATGAGCCACTTCATAAGAAGTGAAGCCCGTCTGGCAGACCTGCACTCTTTTATTCATTTGGACACATGTATATTTCATTTCAACTGGCTTTAAAGTCTTGCATTTTTTCCTTTATGAAACTTTAAAACAATGTGAAACTTCTACATTTGAGGCTGCTAATGTGCAAATTTGCATGTGACATCACCTGATCCTCACGACAGATGGTCTGCCAGAGCAGAAAAAGATCCTTTTTAAAGTCAGAAGGACCCCTGAGCAGCACTGCAGCTAACAGGGACTATGAAGTATTAAAACAATGATCACAGGCATCACAATACATTTGACGGGCAATATATTTCAAGCATGTTCAACATGGGGATACCTTTAAATGGCCCTAATTGCCGGAAAAGGCTGTTTCTTTGTCTTTGGCGAATCCTCTGAGACTAGTCAGGAGGAGAGAGAAAGAAATGGGGCAGAATGGACTTAAGAGGTTTACCGGCATTTGTGCAGCAGGTTAAAATGGCCTGACAGTGAAAAAGCTGCAGAAAAGCTGATTTTGCTCCAGAGGGACACGGCATTAATACAGGCATCAGGGAGAAAAGAGCCTGGCTTTGCATTCAGGCCTCCCATGCAGCAATTTACATCATTACTCCCTGACAATATAAAGACTTATTATGGATGTACACACACACACACACAAACACACACACAAACACTAACTCAGAAAGAAAGGAAAAACAACAACATGTATGCACATATACTGCCAGTAAACAGCATCAAAAATGAATGCAACAAAGAGCTGAGACACAACAACACACAGTGGAGAAACTGAGAACATTATCCTTAATATGGTTAATTTATAACGACTCAGACATGGCGCTTAATTTATCTCTCCCTGACACACACACACACACACAGTCACACATACACACTTTCCAGTCCCACAGCAGCTCCAGCCAACAGCCATCATTTCAATTTACAACAACTGCAGTCGTTAAAAACAACTATAATCAATAAGCTGTTTAGACCACACCCTTCTCTTCCTGAGCCACACCACTGCAGAGCCACAAACACACAAGCCTGACCCCATTACACACACACACACACACACACACAAACAAACACATAGACGAACGCATGATGCAACTTTAACGTACACAAGTTATGTACAAATTACCATAAACATGTAAAAGTTAATGTAATCCTCCTGAATATCTGCTTTAATTGGGTAATGTTCACTCCCAGCTGAGACTGTGTGATAGCGCTGGTAAATTTATTCATGGTCATTTCAGAAGCTACACTTTTCATTTGTTTAGTCAAAACAAATTAAATTCTGTCTCTCAAGAGAACTGATTTACATTAGATTGAAAAAGGCAGTGCAGGATTTAACTATTTCGTTTCACATGTACAGTAGAAGTCTGGCAATTTTGGAGGCAGGGATTGATGCACACTGTCCCAATTTGGGTTAATTGTTGCCATAGTAACACTTGCAACTTTCTCCCAAACTATGGTCAAAGTAAAACGATATCTTATATTATTTATTTACCCAGGTTTCTGTCTTGCTAGGACAAATCACTGTTTACTACTGTGCTGTTTAGTTTTCTGGATATCTGAGCGGGTCAGAACGTGTGCACACTGACAGGTGTCACGGCTGGTGGGATCCCATCGCATGATGGTCCCTAGTTTAGTTCTGATTTTGCGCTCTGCATACTCCTGAGGGAAATATCTGTCTCATTAGCAGGTAAATGCTCCACTAAGTCACCAGCTAGTCTCCAACTGCGTCTGTCTACGGATTCCTGCTGAGCAGGTGGTGTACAGTGGGTTTTTTGCAGAAAGCTGTTGCTTTTTTCAGAAAACGACTGTCTGATGTAGCAGAAAAACGACACTGCGGGAGTGCTGAGAGTGAACCAAAACCAACAGATCCTCTAAATGACTGAATAGGTTGATTGTCAGGAACTCCCAAAACAACATGGCCACCGCAGTGCAACAGCGACGTCACACCTTCGCCATACGGCCACAGATCGGTTAGGTTTAGGATCATTTCATGGTTTGAGATAAAATCACATTATTTCTGTAGCTTCTGTTACAACCGATCGTACATCCCTGCACCTCCTCCCTATACAGACTTTGCACTCCTCAGACTACTTCTACTACTACCGCCATGGTGATAATAGTTATAACAGCAACAAAGAAGAAGGATGTCAGTGCATCAGAGGTGGGAGTGCATGCTGGACGTCAGACAACTGCTGTTCCTTCCCGGTGTGAAACAGAAAGTCAGCAGTGAGTTTTTAACTTATTAACATAGGTGACTTTCAGCAAGTAACTAACTTGTATCAAACTATTCTTTCAACCCAAACCAAAGTCTAATCCAAAACCTAACCAAGTAGCTTTGTTGCCCAAACCTCACAAAACTGTTTAGTCGTGTGTTACTGGTATGCTACAACTGCCATGTAGTTTTGGGTGTCATCTGCGTATAAACTCATTTAGGTAAGGTTCGTGTAGGGATTTTCTACGGGTCAATCAGCCCTTAAATTGTTACATTGGTTTAGTTAAAACCATTTCAGGTCTTTCCCCCAAGTGAAAATGAGCCCTCCCTCTATCTTTACTACAGAAATGGATGAAATCATTTGCTAGGCAGCAAAACATTACCAGTGGAACAGAATGTAATGATGAAGAGCTCAGACAGTCTGAACAGAGATAATGAAAGTTCCCCTTATTCTTAGTTAGGTTTAAAGAAGAAATATCTTTCCATCTCTTAGATTTAAATGACTTCAAAGTTGAAACAGAGAAGTGTGACTAATGTACGAGACCAAGTGTTTAATGTGGAGATTGGAGCTTCTGCAACACAGCGAGATGACTGTAACCGCTGATACAAAAAGGTTTATGGAGGAAACGCCGCAGGAAAGAAGGAGTCAGACAAATTACTACAAATGGGAATTCTCCAACAGACAAACACTGAAATAACTGCAAACACAGAAAACACAGAAGCCATTTTTCTTTGCTATAGAATATAATTGTTTTGAGATCAGGGGTCAGCTGACTGTTTCGGGGGCAATACTTTTTTTTTTAATCTTGAAGCTCAAACTGCAATTACCACAGGGGAGAGTGTGTGAGAGTAAGAGACAGGAACTGAGGGAGGAGACAGAGGTAAAACATGAGAGGAATGACGTAAAGAGGCCTCCAAGGACCCTGCCGCTGAAGTTCAGTCATTACTGAAGGACTACGGTGGCCCTCTGGGGACAAGTCCACAAGCTGTGACAGCAGTGGGCTGCCTTTTATATCCCTAACCCTGAACTCAGGGCTGCTTGTTAAAACCTGAAAGGAAAGAAAGTGTTTGGCAAATCAATAAGAGAAGGGAGAGAAGAAAATGAGTAAAAAAAAAAAGAAAAAAGGAGAGCTACAAAGGTAGGAGGAAATGGACGGAGAGATGAAGCAGCAGGAATCAGTTAATTTACTCTTTCTTAAGTCTCATCAGGGCTGCAGGCTGCTTATATACAGCAGCTAGAAGGAGGGAAGAGGAGAGAGGAAACAACGTCATCACAGCTGGACATTCACTCATAGCTACACCATCTATAGCAGGAATAACATGGCTGCACCAAATGCAGTAAACTGGTGTAGGCTGTGGTTGTTGAGCACTTTGGAGATTATAAACACAATCTCACGTTACACAGGCGAAAGAATATTATTATATACAAGATTTCAGCACAAGATAAAAATGAAACTATATCAAATTCATTCTGGAGTGAAGAATAATTTGAGGGAAAGGACAAAAACAGATTTATAGACATTTACAACATCTGTTTGAGAAAGAAAACTTCATTCTTCTTCATGTGATTTTGTTTTCTCTCTCAAATATTTAGCCAAAGGAAAAGATGCAGGACTATATTATACAGTCTTCTTAGAGGAGCTCATGTGCCCTGCATAGTGATATCTATTGGTTTCAGTCCCACATTAAGCAATAATATTTAGGACATGCAAACATCAGCATGTTCACAAATGTAAATATAAATTTCCAGTGGACTGTAAGTGCGTTTACTGCTCACTCTTCCTCTCTATTTGCATATTCATGGAGCCCTAATGACCAAAGTGAGGCAGAGTGCCGTCTCCACCTACATGGTATGTAAATGAGTGCGGCTCTGCCATATGTGTGCACTTGTTGTCACGAGAGCTCACAGATGCAGCTCTTTTTAAACAGGTGCTCAAGACCCACTTCTGCATCAATCTGCAGCTCAGACACGAGCACTGCTGCGAGAACAGCACGAAATCACCCAGGAGCCGTCAGAGGGCCTTTTTCCACTTGTTAGTCTGATTTCAGATTTCTGTAATAAAAATCTCCCATGTTCTCATTTACAATTATACCACTCACTAATCAGTCGCAACCAGAAACTCACTAAAGTCAAGTGGCAGTGTCACGACGGCACGTGACACAATGTCTTGTGAGTGTTTTCTTAAATAAGATGTGAATGTCTTTTTTGCCAACAATGTTCATTCGAGACATATATTCCTTCAAATCCTGTTCTTCACATGACTGCACACTTTGCAGCGTCTCTTTCGTGGAGCAGTTTGTACTTCTTATACATTTTGTGGGGAAGAGA
>OMLP01045235.1:5376-28547 GCA_900302685.1 Spondyliosoma cantharus | reverse complement strand
ACTACTCTCAAGAGTTAAAAGCTATAACAGCTGACATGGGAGAGACTCTGCATACAACCGCTGTTGAAGAAAGCTCATTAAATCTCAACTACAGTTCACCCGTGGGAGACTCCAAGATCTCTTCTATACAAAACCATTTGCATATTTAAACATAACATTTACAAAAACCTGTAATACAAAAAAAATGTCAACTGAGGAAGTTTCTAGGTGACATATTAAAGTTTTTACCATATTCACCTGTGATGTCTTGCCCTAAAGCAATAAATTGACCATTTTAAATCCCTTAATTTACCTTGATCAACTATGTATATTAGGGTATACTTTTAACCATTTCTTGCTATATGTGGGCTATACAGTGACATTGCATGCATGCGACAAATCAACTGATCAGAAATGGTTAGTGGAACTGATCAATTTAACTGACATCAGGTGCATCTAATATTAATAGGGAGAGCACCTTGTTTACCAGATGTCCTAAAAATCCCAAATCCCCCGTTTGTCCCGAAAAGTGGTAGTTATATATTTAAAAAATGAACAAGCTAAAAGTAAAGCTGTCTGTATGCTGTGAGACATGATTTAATAAGGCAATAATGCCTTATTTAAAGGGACTTTTTGAGGTAAACATCACTGTTCTTCATTGCTGCTCTTGAAAGAAGTAGTTATGTTTGAAATATGTGTTACTTGGAATCATGTTCTGAATTTATTCCTTTAAGAGATAAAAGTGAAGTTGCAGTCTCAATGACAGTGGAAGTGTAGCTACACAGCACAGGCACAGAGAAGGATCTATCTGATGGCTCGTGCTGGCAGATGTGACTGGCAGCACATTAAAGACATTAATAAAGCAAAGTGAATTTCATGTAACAAATAAGGATTTGTGCAGATGCACACAACAGTCATTGTGTTTCAGCCTGTATTACTACATTAAAGCTTAGTTTGCGGTAAATGTGACTTAAAATATACAATCATCACCTTGAAAAGGAAGGCAAAAAGGTAAGAATGAGAAATGTCAGTTCTCTTTACCATCACGACTAATGCCCAAGATTGTTTATTGAGTTTGAAGCTAGAGAGATTTTATAAGTGTCTGAATTTTACTGTATCTCCTTATATGAGTCTTATGTACTCAGGTTTATGAAGATAACTTCAGTTATGTCAAATCTTGCTTTGTTTTAAACATATTCATGATTAGATCTGACTTTTCCTTTGATATGCTCTAATGATTTGATATGTATACAAACATATGTAATATTCTCATGTATAGTTATGGAATAAGGTGTTGATGTGCTCAGGCATACTTTTAATCATCATTTTAACATTATTCTATAATGTTAAAATTATTTATTCTACATAAAATCATATCACATCATGAATCACATTATGTTGCCTTAAGTGCACAAAGGTGGAGCAGTGGGTGACTTCTCTAAAAAAGCAGCGCAGAGATGTGCGAGAAGTCACGTTCCTCTGCTACTGTAAGTCCTGCTGAGTATACAAAGTCAGGTAAAATCATCGTTGGTGCTCTACTTCCTTTCCTCATTTTGTCTTTAAATACATTTTGGGGCTTTGCCCACATGCTTTTGACTTTGCTCTTACCTTTTTTGATCAGATTAGACCTGTACCACGAATTGGAAAGTCTTGCTGACTTTTGTTTGGGTAAAGTGCTTTTATCTTTGATGAAAGAGAAGATTCATCTTTAACCAAGCTTGGTCCCCTTCACCACTTTAAGGTAAGGCCCCCCTCCTCACGGTGGCTCGAGGTTAACTCTATGTAGGTCTAGATCTAACACTAGACTCTAGGAGCCCATAGGCATTCCTTTGGGGTACGAACAAGTCTGGAGTACACAGTGAACTGTACTTGGCAGTGAGGCCACTCCCTGGCCTATTTAGAAGACAGAGAGGGCTAAGAACAAGAGGGAACTCTCCATTTGGTTATGTGCCAGCTTAAGGTTTAGGTCCGGGAGAGAAGGGAAGCCCATAGCAAGTTTAGCTAAAGCTCAAAAGAGCTAGAAACAGCCCTGCTTTTAATAAACTATTTGGTGGTCCCTAGGGATCACTTAAAGCCTAGAACTAGACTACAGTTGCAATGTATCCTGGGTCAAAGCGCAGACTGACTGGACTATTACTACACTGCTTTTGTTTGCTGTTTTTTCTATTTGCATTTGCCAAAGTTTGCTTTATAGCATGCTCTGATTTACAAAAACAACTAAGTAGCTGAGCATTGCAATGCATACTGTGTTTGATTCAGTATATGACTGACACATGTTTAAATACAAAAAACACTGAGGCTTCAGTAGCCATTGGTGGGGTGTACTGCAAATCTATGAGGAATTGTTCAGTGTCTTACTGTGGTACTTTAAAAGGACACATGAAAGAATAAAAAACACAATTAAATATTCTTCTGAGAGCAAAATTCTTTATAAAAGTCTTATACGTCTGAGTATAGGTCCACATTAGGCACTGAATGAACAGCAATATCCATCTGCAAAATCAAGTGTAACTTCCATGTCATCTGCTGGCACATACTGTCACCAACTGGTGACAGCTACAACACACATAAATAGGCACACTGTCATTAGATACATACTGTATATACATAGACACACTGTCATACATACATACATACTGTACATACATATTCACATCATAAGATACATACTGTACATACATAGGCACATTGTCATAAGATACATACTGTACATACATGGGCACGCTATGAATGAATAGGCACACTAATCCGACATATGCTGCAGGTTATTCTGTAATGCCTTCATTATGTGAAGCTCTTTGTATTATACTGTAGTAGTGCAATGTAGGGAGCTGATCTTTTATGTTGTATTATAAACACTATGTTTGTTGGCTCCATGTACTATACTAGACATGTGGACCGTAAACATATCAGGCACTTACCGACGAATGAGTACAATGGCGGTAAAACTGGTGTATTTTCAAATAGTCTTTGGTGTAAACTGCATATTCTGAGAATATTGTCATCTAGCCACAATAGGAAGGACCTACAGTAGTGAAAATGACATAACTTTTTCAGCACTCGGGATAAAGAAGTCCAAGCACCATGACTGCCACAGTAAATTTCTGGTCTGTCACTGACTTGGGTAGAGTTGCTTCCTCTCTGGTAAGGCTGAAATGCAAACTGCATGTGACAGAAGTCGCAACATACATATTTTTATGGCTGCAGCTAACAGTTATTTTAATTATCTATTAGAGCTGTTTGATCAATTAACAACAGACGAATAATCTACTGTTTTATAATCTACAACTGTTTTATCGATTAATGGCTTGAGTCCATTTTCAAGCATAAAGTGCCGAACACTCAGCTTCTTGTTGGCGATGATCTGCTGCATTTTTGCGTCATGTAGAAAAATATAGTGCCATAGACTACACAGGTCAAACATCTCTGATGTCACTGATGTGACTGTAACCTGAACACCTTTGGGTTTTGGACTGTTGATCAGATAAAGCAAGCCATCACTTTGGACTCTGGTAAACTGTGATTGGTAATTGTTTACTGTTTTCTAACATTTTATAGACAAAATGATTAACAGTTTTTGATCAACTGATTTGTCTATAAAACACAAATATATTCAATTCAAAACAACATCAAAGAGGGTAAAGCAGCAAATTATCATATTTGAAAACAGGTTTCAGCATATTTTGTTTTTAATCCTGTAAAGCAGGGGTCTCAAACTCAATTTACCTGGGGAGTATGGGTGAGGCTAGGCCGCATCAGGTATTCCACAAAAAAAAGCTTTGTTAAAAAAACTTCTTAATCTCCTCAAAAGTCATTATTAACAGTTCTTTAACTTGAATGGGTTCTTCTAAACATGAACTGTCCTGAACATAAATGGAACATTGAAGAATATAACGGTTCTTCTGAACATGGCTTCTCTTGCTTACTCCTTGCCGCCAGAGACCGGGCAGCGCTTCCGCTCACATAGCTGAGCCACATTTGGCTTGAGGGAGGAAGCAGTATGACCCTCAGTATGTGCACTCTCTCATTGAAATAAATACACTGCCTATTGTGTTTATGTATTGATATTCATTGTTATTTGCAATTATTATAGTGTTACATTTGATAACTTGAAACATTGAAACAAGTTAAACAAATTATATCTTTTTTTAATTTTTAATTATTATATATATTGTTTATTGTGTGAGGCATTTACTATGGAGTAAAATGTTTTGATGAACAAATCTTTTTCCGCAAATGATTCGAACGATTTATCTGTGAACGTCACATCATTGCAGAGCAAGTGTGGAGTGCATGAAGCTGGGACAGTGGGCCACCACTATTTAATTATTTATTATATACAAACCATGGGATGCAGCCATGGAGGCAACGCCAGATTATCCATAGACTGGATTGGGCAATGAAAGCAGAAAAACGCGCGAAAAATGTAACAATGAAAGCCTGCGAAATGATGTACGGTCAATATGACCGCTTATTGCCGAAATAGGTAAAACATATCATATTTTCTTTGTCTTTTGTCTAATTTATATAAAAAAGTATTCTAAATTAAAATACAGACACTTTTAGGAAAAGTCATGTAACAGCAGTATTGGATTTTTTCATTCAACAAAGTTATTGCAAATTTGAAAACGGTCAAACTAACTGATTACGGCCGATCTAGTAGTTTAGGAGTTCCGGCCCTTCTAGTGTCAACAAGAAGCATTTTGCTTATTCAAAGAAATAAATAGGTTTAAACTAGATATTGTGTGACAGCAGAGCGGAGAGTCAGCAGCTGGATTTTGCACCCACGGTCAGTAGTATTATGTATTCAGAATACTGTATTACATTGATTCACATAGTTCTTGTTTAAGAAGTGAGGAACAGGTTGTTTTCATTGTCAGTGGGCAGACTATGTAAGTTTGTCTGCTATGAGTCACAAAAACATGTCTTCAGGTTGTTGTCAGGAGTAAAATGATCTGAGTCCATTAAATATTTTGGGACCCCCCAGGACAGAAGCAGATGAGTTCAGGTCTGAGTAATTTTTTGGAATTTGCAATTTCAAATATGGTGTAAAAGTCTTTCTTTGGACAAGTTAGTAAATGACCTTTGAGAAATCCATCGCTCATGTCTGCACCAAATGGGGTTAATACGGGCCTGCATGGAGGCACTATTTACTGGCTATTATTTTCTAGAATCTAGAAACTCCATGGATGCAGCGGGCGCTGCTAAGCTAGTGGCGTTGTACGTCCTAGCCAACATGATGTTCCGCTGACCATACCACCGAGGCGGGAAGACCCTGATGAGGCTCCAGCCCAGCCTCGACCACCGGCCCCGACGCGGGACAGCGGGCGGGAGCTGGCTGAGTGGCCCCGTCGGAGGTCCACTCCCCTCGGCGCACCGTCAACGGAACACCGGTGCCGGTCGTTAATTTGCAGATTCGTCATGATAACAAATCATCCTCATGGATAGTGGCGATCATATCGTCGTCAACTTTCAAATAAATCTGCCCACAAGCATGCTCTTTTCAAACACAATAATAAGTAGTAATTCTATTACGGCTATGCGATATTACACGGGCGTCGCCATGGTTGTTGTGAAATGTTCCTCTGCTTGCATTCAAGCCTGGCCGATGGCCCGCCCCCGGGAGCCATATGCCCCACTGTGATTGGCAGGTTCGTTCAGCTCCAGCTCGCGCAACAAAGGGACCTTCCACACGACGCAGCAAAGTGCCATTCATATAAAACTCGCGGGCCGCACTAACATTAAACTTTCATATCATGGTGGGGGCCACAAAATATCGTCCCGCGGGCCACGCGAGTTTGAGACCCCTGCTGTAAACAATTGAAAATTCAGCTGATTAAAGTTTTCATTGATTGAGTCCACTAATTACTTAAGAGCAACATTCTTTACCATCTAAAAGTGGCAATCACTTAAAACTGAAAATGAACAGGAAATAAATCAACAATTCTTTTGATAACCAAATATTATTTAGTTTTCAGCTTCTCAAATATGAGGATACCTTTGCTTTCTGGAGACCATAATCTGAATATTTTGGGGTTTGGAGTGTTGGTTAGATAACACAAGACGCTTCATGTCATGTCTACTTGGAAACACATGGGGAATGTCAGGCTGTGGGTATTGATGTATGTGTGGTTTATATGTTATTTTCAAAATACATCAATAAAGAAATGATATTAAATAGAGTCAACTGCCAAATTGTGATGGGCATTTATCTGAAATGCACTATGTAATCAAGAAAATAATCCAAAATTAATTGCAGTCCTACATTTTAAGCATCATTTAATGCGTCAATTGTTTTTCTGAACTAATCATTTAGTCTATTTAAATGAGGGACAGTTTCCCAGAGCCTGATCATGTGTGTTTACAAATTGCATGTTTCATCCAACCAACTGTCCAAAACTCAAACTTATTCAGTTTATGATTAAATTAAAGATACTTTCTCACATCTTAGAAGCTGGTACCGACACATTTCCTGCACTATTGCCCGAGGTCTGACTTGGTTCCCAACCTTTAGGCTTGTGACCCTAAAAATAAGACTTCTCACATGTGACAGGTTGCCTATGTCTGGGATTTGTAAGCTGTTTTGACCTGCAGTCGGCCTCCTGTCAACACGTGCTTTTGACAGTTTGTTTATATGGGCATTTATAGGGACACACTTTTATATGTAAAGACTAATGTTACCTTTGCTGATTGATTCATTTGAATGTCTTTAGATCCCCCAAGAGGAAACATCTGTATTTTGCAATAAAAAAAATGTGAGCAATCAGAGAAAGAGAAATCTTATCGGTGTAGCAGAAATGTGTTGAATAAACAAAATGGGATTCAGCCATCGTTTATTTTAGTAACTCCACCTGTGTTTGTCTTATCATTACATGTCAAAATGTCTATTTCCTGTCTCATTAGCTCAGTAGGTGGTCTAGACCAGTTTGGAGCCAGTCCTTAAAGGAGTGATTGATCAAAACTGACATCAAAACTGTTGTCAATTAATCTTTTGCTGTTTGACAAATTGATTAATTGAGTTAAAGTTTCCTGATGATTAACAGATAATATTTTCCTTCCATAATTTTTTATGTTTACGAATACAACTAAAACCCACATCCCCAACCCCTTTAACCTGAACACCCCCACAGCTGTGGGTCACATGGCTTTCTTTCCTTCACAGCAGACTGTTTATTTCATTATGCAAAACTTTGTTTCAAGCTCTCATGCTTAGTAATGTTTGCTGTCAGCAGCTCCTATGGCCTTTAGAGAAGTCTTGCCAATTGTGCAACAGCTCTGATGGATTAAAGCCGTTAACAATGACCAGTTTGGCAAAAGTGCACCTGTCATATTTCAGCTTTCTGATTTCAAACAGGTTCCTGAGAGGCAGCAGGCTGCGGGAGTACACTGGCTCAACACCCAGCACACGCAGACACAGCCCTATGTAGACATCCTCCAGGGGGATCATCTGGACAAACCTGGATGCCCAGGAGATCCTGGAGGCCAGGTCCGCAGAAAAGACATAGCCAGCTCCAGACACATACCAAGGGAAGCTCTCCTCGGGATACAACTCCTCTGACACGTACCATTTGCTGTTAGCGTCCCTCCTCGGCCTGCCATCAGCTATCACGGACCCTGTGATGAAGCCCTGCCTGGGGGAGCTCCTCAGACGTCTGATGAGGTAGAAGACATTCACAAAGATGTCAGCATCCACCTTCATGGCGTAGGAGGCATTTGGACAGTGGACTGCCAGCCAGTTCATCATCATCATGGTCTTGATAGTCAGATTCTTGTAACTGTCCTGGAAGTTCATCTGGATGATGTCTGCATGTTTCCTACTCTCCTCCTCCAGCGTGTCCTGGATGCTTGACACCTGGCCCCCCTCAGGGAGCCCCACGAAGAACAGAGTGAGGCTGTCCTGACTTGGAGCACCCCACGTTTTCCTGACAGCCTCTCTTGCTGCTGCTTCCTGAGGAGCAACTGGGACCATAAAAACCAGGAAAGGGTTTCTGTCCTTGCATACTGCAGGCTGGTTGAGAATATACAGGTATGTCTCAGGGGATATGAGCCTGTACTCCTCGGCGGACAGGGGACTTGTCTTTGGGGGGTGTTTACCCAGTGATACTCTTAAGATCTGAGCAGACAGGACGAACACAGCCGAAGCCGAGAGTAACTTCACTAACCTCCTCAAATAAGTTATCCTCATTGCCTCAGTGTCCTGTTCACTCTGTCGTCCCGGTCTAACTCCGACATGAAACAGTAAAAACAGGGAAGTTACACAGCATTAATGTCCGGAAGCCAGCGGCCCCTCCCAGCAGGACGAACCAGGAAATGGATAGCTGCCAAAGGCGGTGAGTGCCGTGATTTCCTCTGAGCCCAACCAAAGAGAGGCAGGTCTGCTTCAAGAGACTGTCAGAGCCTCGTCGTGATTGGCGGACTTCACACATTTATGACAGAAGGCGGGACTCCACACAGCGTAGTCATATAATTATTGTTATTATCCAGCGCAAAAATAATTAGATATAGGCTAATTAGTATTTTTCCCATGATTCAGTCTGCGGTCAACTTAAACAACAACAACAGCACGATAAGAAATACTACTACTAATAATAACACTAAAACAACCTGCAATGTAAGTGTAATATCCTGACATTTACCCTGTAATTCCTCTGAATTTACGGCCTGTTTTGTTAAACAAATATAATTCTCACTGGTTATTACTGGTAGCCTACTTAAATGTACAGCTCTGTTTACCAGCACTGTATCCCATGGGCCCCCAGTACTAACAAAAAACAATCTTTTTTGTTTGTCCTTTCCTCTGAAATATCCCATAGGTAGCAAGCAGCTTAAATACTTGCAGGTAATTTATTTTTTCATTCCTTGCAAATGACCAATTGTTACTCCCTTGTTCTGCTGTACCTACATTTAAGTATGCTACCATAGGAACCTGTATAAGGTTATGTACTGATTTGTATGACCAAATTACACTGTAAACACTTTGTGATAAACATTTTGTTTGGGGTCATTGCTATTGCACTCATCTCCATTGTCAAATCCTTCAGCTTACTTCTACTGGTACTCTGTTCACGTTTATATAAAGTGGTTACATGCTGGGCTGGGTCTGGACAGAGGCATGCAGGCACATGGGCCTCTTTGCCACTAGGGGGCTGAGGCATATAATCAGATGCCTGCATTAGATAATGTTTATGATATATTTAAATATCTCTTTTTTGCTTTGTTTTAAATCTCTGATCTAAAATCTGTTTTGAAATTATTATATATTTCAAATGTATTCCTTAACATACAAAACATTAGCATCAATGGGCAGGAAAACTATCAAATAGTTTCTCCTGCCTACGTTAGTGAGGAGAGATTTTCCATTAAAACACCCAAATCTGAGTGAGAATATACACATATTCAGTGGTTTACTGAACAGTGGCTTACCTACTTTAGCGGGCAGAAAAAAGTAAGTCAGTAGGTACATTTTTGGGTGGCACAAAGGAGTAATGATTAAGTAAGAAGTAATTTATGAGTTGTTACTAGTTTACCCATTACAATAATCAATTTATGGCTAATCACTTTCTCATGGAGGTTATTTTTTCACCTGTTGGTTGCTTTGGACAGACTTCCAGGAAACTTGGATGGAGGATGGGTTTCCGTCCAGTATAGATATAAAAAAATCTGACATATTTAGGTGGCTGGTATCTATGAGTGAGTACAATTTCATGCAAAATAAGGTAACATATGGTAAACATATTTCACTGTCAAAAAACAATGAAATGCTTTATAAACCATTTATTAAGCATTTGTTTATTGTAAAGTTTTACATAATGTTTATGATACTTTGTAAATGGTTAATACATACTGTTTAGTTCATCTATAAACATTGTTTGGATGGTCATTATGAAGGTTCAACTGATGTATGTAAATCTTCACAATTGCATACTAAAAAGTTTATAAAGCATTTAATTTGAATATCACGTTTAGATAACAACAAATTGACTATTAATGATGGTTGCTCCTGATTTGTTCCTCGCTTGTTTCTAAGTAAATCTTCACAGTTGTGTGTGCTGTAAGTTAGTTCAGATATGCTGAGAGCTGACGTCACCAAATACAGACAGCTTCCTTTTAAATGAACTGTTTTATTGTAATACAGTTTACAGAGAACACCTGCTGTTCACCCAGTTATAAACAAACAAAACAATAAAAACAAACTTAATTTACACAGGCATTCGTAGGATGGTCAGTGGTTTAGTAGTATTTTTTGTGTGAACAACACATGACATTCTCTTGTTCCACATGTATGCACTGTATTCACATTTTTCAAAAAGAAAGGAAAAAAAAATGTATTCACCGCATTTCATCTGCGTTTCATTATATACTGAATAACAGGTCCTGCCTCGGATTCATAAGACAAACAAAACAAATTGAAAAACATCAGCTTTTCTTTTCTCTGTTCTTTAGCTTTTTAAAACACAACACTGTGGCTGTGGCATGATGCCTTCAAGGGCTCACATGATGAATGGAAACATTGCCACCCACGTGGACATGGAACTTTTTCTCTTTTCATTTGAATTTGTATCACATCAGATGTTGGCTTATGTTGTGGGAGATGGGGGAACCTGGGGAGGATAAAGTGACACTGAGACCAGTTTAGTCGCACAAAGACAAACAAATGGCAAGTTAAATGAAGATATGAGACATCTGAGCAGTGTCATCTGAGGAATTTCCCTTTTTCATACAGTTCAATCAGATGTTTTCATGTACAGTACAAGGAATAACATTTCTAGGATAATCCAGTTGAATGATCACTGTATTATCAGTTTTTGAAAAGAAGCCCTGAACCTAAACAAGACCACATCATACTAGAAACAACCTGTCCTTTCTGTTAAACTCTAAATGTGGCTTGGATGTGAAATAGGGAATTGTATTAATTACTGTACACAACATAATGCCCAAGCTGAACACTAGCCTCCTCACAAATGCTACAACACAAGAGAAAGGATCAGAATCAGGTGAGATGGAGTTGTTTTTGCTCTCTTTGGTGCGTGAGTAGAATCTGTGTGGGCTTGACTTAAGTCCAGTTTTTTTACATGCATGTTGATTTCCACACTGGCAGCATTTCCACCACCGTATCACAGGGGAAGGGGGTTATGGAGTCGAGGCTGATCTGTGAGCCAATGAGAGGAGGGAAGGTGTGTTGGTTTTGCGTGGAGGCAGGCAGCAGGGCTCTTGGCAGTGGCTTTGGTTGCTGCAGGTTGTGTGGGTGTGGGAGTTGAGGCGGCTTATGGGATGTCCAGACAGAGTAGGAGCAGTGTTGTTGTTGTTGGTGGTGATGGTGGGGGATCATTTATGATCGTTTTCTCCTCCCCTCCAGGTTTCTAAAGTTGGATGGCCTGATCTTCATCTCGGCGAACTCGATTGAGTGCTCGTGGCCTTTCCAGTGGAACCAGTTTACACCCTGGAGAGGAGGAGATGGACAAATGATGTTAGTTAAAGTAGAACTTGAAATGTGGAGGCACTTAGCCATGTTCCTGTCACAGAGTCATAGTATAGTCAAAGCAGTCAGCTAAAAGTTAAATATTGGGCTATTCAGGGAACTCAAAATTATGTCCAAAGTCAATGTTTGGGTACACGCACTCTCCCTGTAAGATTTAGTCCAAACGACCCTTAATGAGTTGACCTTTGTTGTTAGTGCGTGTATATTAGTGAACACAAATAGTATGTTGTTTAGATCAAAGTACATCCCAGGAGTAGAATGTTTGCTTCATATGGGGTTTTCCTAGCAATTTCTCAAAATCTACAATGTAATGACAACTATCATTTACATTTTCATTTATTATTAGTATTTTGCAACAACAGCTTGACTTTATCCCAGTGGCTTTTTGCAGGTTACGTTACAAGTTCATGTAATATTCATATTTATTCAATATTCATCATGCTATGTGAGGTCGAGGTGAAGTCTGAACAAGTGATTCTGGGGTCTTTTGCGGAAGATGGTGAGTGATTCTGCTGTCCTGAAATTGGTCGGGGATTCGTTCCACCACTGAGCTGCCAGAACAGAGAAGAGTCGCGACTTCGCTGAGCGAGCTTTGTTTGTTCACAGTGATGATGGTACCAGCCGACCAGCTGATGCTGTAGAGTGAAGTGCTCGTGCCGTTGTGTGTGGTGCAAGAAGGACCCTCAGTGACCCCTGGAACCTCCCGGGTTTTTTTTGAGAATCACTACATACTCTGCATACTGTAACTGTATTATGAGATGTGATGTACTCTGTTCATACTGTACCTTGCTGTGACTGTTATCTCCATATCGTCCCATGAGGTTGACACGGTGGCAGTTTTTATACCAGAATGCTCCCTTATAGGACAGGGCACAGTTGGTGACAGCAATGTCATTGTCATGGTCATAAGTGGAGAATGGACGACCGTGGTGGTAGGTCATAGAGTCACCTACAAAGTCACACAACAGAGAGAGAGCAGGCCAAATGTTAGTGACAGGTGAACCCTTGCATTTATAATAATGATTATAATAATTATGCATTTTATTTAAAGGCGCCTTTCAAAGCACTCAAGGACACCACACATAACAACAACAGTACAACAAACATTTTAGTGCAAATGGGATAAATAAATAAATAGGAGGTTACACATTTATGTAATAAATAAATAAGCCAAAAGATGCCCCATAAATTAAAACAATCCAAACAACAAGAAACCAAAACTGCATTTTATACAAAATCATTTAACTAAGAAAACTGCTTCACCTATGAAACCAATTCTCTGTTCACTTCAGATGATGGCCTCTCAAACAGTCTTAACTATTGAAACATTTGAATGATAAAATACTATTTGAATCCCAGTGGTTTTACATTTGATAAAAACAATGACCAGCTGTTTTAGGGAAATGACTGAGCCTTTTTTTGCACAAATACATGTGAAACTATATATTTTTGAGCTGTTTTAAAAGCTCTTTATATGACTTATGGAAGAAATAATGGGTTTTGTGCCTGTGGGCCCCCAAATTGTGAAGTCAGAAAGTATTAAGAGACCAAATGCAGGATAAAGCCAGCTTCACCTGCTGTTCCACTGTATCCTCCTACATGGACTTTGTAGCGGGTCCGCGGTTCAGAGACAGAGAACTTGTCGTACTGAGCGTAGGCTGTTTCTCCCTTGTCTCTCAGGTCGACTCGCAGCTCATACTGACCACCAGCTGTGATCTTATGAAGGTTTGAAAGACCTGAGTGAGAGATATTATATAAGATGGACGAACAGCAACAATAACAATTCAGTGATAGCTTTGGTAAAATAGGATTATCAGATGATATGTTATTTTACATGACCAAAAACAATACAAAAATCATTCAATTAATAAGATGAGGAAGAGGCTGATAAATCTATTCAAGCCTCAGAGTTGATCTAATTTCACATTCAAAGTATGTATGCCAGTGTAAAATTCTCCATTAAAAAGTATCGATAACAACAACCACAACAACAATTATAATGTGAAGTAGAATAAAGAGCATAACAGTATTCGTAAGCAAGGGGCTGGGGTGGATGAACTTTAACAGGACTTTCATCCAGGAGATCTCTGTTCATGTTCAGTGTGAAAACAGAAGTCTCCGGTGAGTTCTTACCTGACTGACGTGGTTAAGTTGCTTCACGTACATAATAACACTTCATTTACATGCGTAATGTACATACAATTATAACTGAAAGGACATAAGTAACATAGTTCATTTTAAGCCAAGCCCCAATATTATCCCAAAACCTAATCAGGGAGTTTTCTTGCCTAAATTTAACCAAACTGTGAGCGTACGATGAAGGTCTGCTCTACCTGCCACTGCTACTATGCAACAGTCATATTATTTTGGAAACAGTGATATATGTCATTTAGGGAGATGTGAACAATGGACCTTTACAGGTGTTTTGGTATGATATTGTGTTGTATTGACATGTGTGTGCTAGAAATTACCCAGCCAGAATTCATCATTCATGTCGCCGAAGCCAGCCGTGTAATTCTTCCAGTTGCGGAAAAACTCAAGTCTACCACTCTGGCGTCTGAGGAAAACCTGGACAGAGAAGGATGATGGAGAAAGAAACTGTAACTGTAATTATCCAAGAAATGGATAATGTAGGATTTATTGATCACCAGACATTCCTAAAAATCCCTAGATTGGACAGATTGATTTTGAGATCTTCAAAAAAAGCGAAAGAATTATGAAAACTATCCTGGAGATTTTCTTGACAATATGATGATTAAATATATACACAGAGGTTCAGCAGAATATTGATGAAAACATACCATAAAAATCATAAAATTCTCAGTGAAGTTATTCTTAAATTATATTAAAGACGTATTCACTTATTTGAGAGAGTTAAGTTTCAAGAAACTTTTTCATTCATATGAAGTTGTGTTTCTGGCCATATTGCTAAATGAAATACTGTTTAAACCAGCTAGTCTCTAATTTGTCTGTCGTCTGTCATTTTGGTGCCCAGCAGGTAGTTAGGTAGCTTTTCTGCCGAAAACAGCTGCCTGCTGCAAACTATAGTGATGACAACTGTGAGTTTGAACCAAAACAGTGAAACTGTACAAAAACCAGACAATAAGCTGAAAGACATTAAACATGCTCCACAGAGCTAAGGGGAGCTGCAGAGTTTCTTGTCATAGTCATTAGTTAAAATCAAATAATGTGACTGTAAATATTGATACATATTGAGCATATACTGTCTTTCCCTGTTAGCCGGTGACTTACAATCCATCCACCACCATCAGTGTTCATGTCGCAGTAGACCTGGACTGGCTGGCTCTCATCTCCACCCAGATAGATGGTGTACAGGCCTGGTGAGGTGTCGCCATTCAGCAGGGCCTGGGAGCAGTCCCTGGGGTGTCTGTATAGCACACCAGCTACACACACACACACACACACACACACACACACACACACACACACGCACACACCAGATTATATGATGGAATAATCAACAAAGTGGACTGTAACAAGAGAGATAAGATTTCAAATATGTATATCCTTATATTGCTAATGTGGAAGTCTAGCCTAGGGTTTTATGAATCAAAGTGAAATGAATAAAGCACATGATGCTCAATGTGCAGAGGGAGAGGCAGATTCCCTGTTTGTTTGTTTTTTTTACCCAGCATGCATTGGAGGTCACGTATAAATCAGGGTATTGTCCTAATATACGACTATACAGTCGCTACTAGTACCGAAGTAGCGTAAATAATTCCAGACTTGGATAAATGCCGCTTCTGCTGTGCACAGACAAAACCCCTATCTTAACCATTTGGCTTATCTTTATAGTTCATATAGTGCATTTGCCTTCTCACTGAATTATTAACAGTATTAAAAATAAACATACTGTAATCTCCAACACTGATTCCAAAAAAGTTGGTATGCTGCTTTGTAAAACGTAAATAAGAACAGAACTGAACAGTTGTAGGAATCTCCTTTACAGAATCATGTGTTTGAAAAACACTTTCATCCTTGCTTGTGAATGACTGAGCCGTTCGAGGACGCCCCATTCATACCCAATCATGATACTATCACCTGGTACCAATGAACCTGTTTACCTGTGGAATGTTCCAAACAGCATTCCACAACTTTCACAGTCGGCTGTCGCTCCTGTTTCAACATGTTTGGAACATGTTGTTGGCATCACATTAGAATAAGCATAGGTTTACAACATAAAACATTAAAAATATTGTCTTTGTACTGTTTTCAATTGAGCATATTTCAAAAAGGCTAAGCAAATAATCACAGCATTCAACTTTTTTAGAATCAGGGTTGTATTCAATACATGGTTAAATGTGTTGCAACAGAGGCACAGACCACCAAGACTGTAATCTGTCCACTCACTGGTGGTGAAGATAGTAGTGATGACTCTGCTCCTCTTAGGACCAGCAATGGCCTGCAGCTTGACTGAATACTCTGTGGAGGCGCTGAGCTGAGCCATGTTATAAGAGACAGCAGTGGGACTCAGGACCACCTCCTGAAGGGGGAAACATGTTCAGACATTTTATTCCCCATCACATTTTATAGATTTAATGTATAACTGACCAGGCAGACCAGAATAGGTGGCATTGTGGTGCTACCTACCCGGATGGTGCCGTCTGCAGACTCGAAGCTGAGGATGTATCCCGTAATGTCAGCACGAGGCGGCTTCCAGGTCAGCATGCCGCTCTCTGTTTGGATGTTACTGGCTGTCAGGTCGTGAGGGGCGTCCACATCTAGAAACACAAAAGCCTTTTCAGTAACTGTATCAGCCCCTTGTTGCGATGTCATTTAGGTTTGAATGAATCTTTCGTTCACATAGTTCTACTTGACATCTCCGCAGTCATGCAGCAATCCTGGTAATGTACAAGAAACAAATACCAGTACGTCAGCACAGGATTCTTTTTCAGACTAGTTCCTCCTCTTGGTTATCTCTGATCTGGATTTTTTTTGTGCAATATTTCAACTCACCCAGTTTTTGCATTTTCTTTTCTCTGTGCAGTTTCATGTGCTATATTCTGCTATTGTTGTATACATTGTGTTTGCAAAATTATTCAATATTATCTACACTGTAGTTATAGTGTAGTAAGAGACACATGTCTCTATTTCCATGTGTTTATATTTCTACTTGTACTGTATATATTGTTGTCACACATCACAGTTTAAAGCACATATCTTTACAGTTATTTTATATTTAATTTTATATCTGTTTGTCTTATTTACTCTAGCCTCTTATTATCTCTTCTCTATTTATATTTTCTAATCTCTGTTGCATTTTTATTCTAGAGGGAGCGACTGTAAGGTACCCAATAAAGTATTTCTGAATCAAACATCATGTACTTCTGTTTCAGATCAACACAGTTTGTAGTTCCAATGAAAAGACTTAACATTTAGCCGTACTTGTGATGATCATTTTGATTAAGTTTGGTTCAATACATCAAACAGTTCAGGTGTCAGGATAGAAACAAATCAATTTATAGGATTAAATTCTCACCAGTGGTAAACTCAGTTGTCGTGGCTGCACTCTTGGCCAAGTCCCTCACAGCATAGACCTTCACAGTGTAGTGTGTGGCCGGCGTCAGAGAGCTCATCTCAAACTCCACAACATTTCCTGACACGCGCTCCATCACTGGTGTCACTGGAACAACACAAACAGGCCGTTTGTAAAGTTAGTACATTAAGGACAGACATGTAGGGCAACAGGCTGATTATATTAGAGAAGCCAAACAGGGTTTGGACAGATGTGTCAGACAAATACGACTCTTTATTTAAAACAGAATATTGGAACACTGCTCATGTTGTTTCACTCAGATATGTTGGGAATTCGTCCCTCCCCTCTGGAAAACTTTCTTTGAAAACTTGATTTTCTTTGCACACCTGAACTAATGCTTTGTAGTAAGTAGCAATTCTCATTAGTTCTTCAGTAGAAGGCAGTGATGACTATCTAATGATATTCATTGTTTTTGTTTTCATTGTCATGATTTCACAATGGATAGTCGGAGAAGAACTATTGTGTTGTGTTTTAGATTTTGTGTACATTAGGGGTGGGAATCTCTAGGCCCTTCACCATTCTATTTGATTTGTTCAAATTAAGAGGGCTGTGATGAGATTATAAAACAATTATAGACGCATCGAAATATTTGATGTGTATACTGTGCATGATTTATTTTTTCTCACTGTGTGACTGCTACTGCTACTTTAAAACCTAATGTAGCATAATTGTTACCTGCGATCATCATCATTGTCCAGAGGAAATCGCGATGCATCTAAGGATCAGTTTTCCCCCACCCCTAGCGTACATGCATGTGTATACACTTAATACCTGAGTCTGCACTATAGGTGATGACATAGCCATCTACAGTAGCGATGGCGGGCTGCCAGAGCAGCAGAGCTTCTGTGTCGGTGATGTTGACGGCAGTCAGTCCACGGGGCTTATCCAGAGCTGTAAGACACAAACACACACACAGAATCAGTGTGAGTTGACCATACTCAAATATTTCCGTGTGCACAGAGTTGACACCTGTCCACTTTTAGGCATGCTGCTGCTTGAACACATATGACTACAAACATGTTTGATAGGAAATGTTGAATCAAAAAGGGACACAGATTCATTTTAGCTAACTAGTTGCTACTTGTTACTCTCTAGACATTAAAGTTCAACGTAAGCTGTTTTAGGTGATCAGTGCTATGAAACTGAACATTCTTAGTGATTGTTTTAAGCAGCTATACAGTATCACAAAACTGCCAAATCCAAATCCAGGCAAAACATTCATTTTCATTTCTAACCTTCAGATAATGAATGTGCCTGTGTGCTAGTTCCACGTAAGTCTTACCTGTGGTGACGCTGTCTGAACCAGGCTCACTTTCCCTTTGACCCTTGACAGCGACAACAGTGACCTCATAAGTGACCCCGGGGGTCAAGTTGGGCAGCACAGTTTGAGACTCAGAGCCATCCACTGTCAATGTCTTAGCATTACCTGAGAGTCAGAAAAATGCATGTTATTTGGGGAAATAAAGTTAAGATAGTAGAGGCTCAGCTGAAGTTGTAGTTGGTTAGATCCACAATTGTCAAACTATGGTATGTGTATCCCTGTAGTGCTATGTGGAGTAATCCCAGAAATATTCTTAGAAAATAATCTGAAATGTAATTTAACACACGTTATGTCCTGTAATATTTTTGTTTCAGCCTGCAACGTAGTCACATTCATGTACAATTGATTACAAGCCAAACTCAAGCTGTGACAGCAAGATAGTAAAGTGAGGTAAAACTAAAGGATCAAAAATACTCCAAATGTGACTCCCAGCCGGGATATCTGCTGGACAAGTGCCTGGCAGGAGGAGAGCATTTCCAGCAGCCCTGTTGAAACTGAAGTTGAGGACATTGAACTGAGCATGAGTTCTACTTAAGCAGCATTGTTGAAGCATTAACAGCACCTGCTAACATTATCAGCAGAGGGAAGGAGATATGACTCAACCTCAGTCATGATAGTGGTGGCTGAAGAGCCTAATATTTTCTGGGGTGGTGCACAGTGTGGTCACTAGGGGGCAGAATCGGTCCGTCGATCCCTGTAGCTGATCAAGGATTAAGGTTTTTTATTTTCTATTTTTTAGAAAATATTTTGTTGACCTTTTTGTGGCTTTATTGATAAGACAGCTCAGAGATGAAAGGGAATGGATGGAGGGGTGAAAGGTCAGCAGCTTGGAAAGAACCCTGGGCCGCTGCTCATTCCGATGATCAAAAAAAGCTGAATATCAGTTCTGGTAGTCAGTCTACCCACAGTACACAGTAAATACATACATGTAAGTATATGTTCAATTTTCTTTTACCTGTACTTTTAAAAATCATTTAACAACAGATACTTTAAGACTTTTATTAGTACTATTCATACTGATGACAATATCCTTACCTTTACTGTGACTTCTGGGTACATTTGACTGTTTTTAAAGTGATTTCAAAATCACCTTGTTGGTAGGAGTCTAAATATGCATGTGAACTAAACCTTGTTTTCTTGATGTGAACAGGATGCTTTTGAAGGTAAAACTATTAGACTAAAGCTTTTGGGAGGATAAATCTTTATTTTAAAAAAGCGTAAGTTCTTCCTTTTTTCAAGTTCAGTCAACTTGGGCGCTTTGTTGAATCAATAGCAGTCCTACAAAAAGTGTCCTGTTCTTCCCTGTTTTTAGTAGTGAATGAGTTATGCTAATGGGACACTGACCTCCATGAGCAGGCACATAAGTGACCTTGTAGCTGTCCACTCGAGCTCTTGGAACCTGCCAGTGAACGGTGGCAGAAGTGTCAGTGACATCAGAGAAGCGGATTCCCTTGGGTGGACCCAGGTCTGGCACAAGAGGAAACAGAAACAGCAGACAGGGGCAAAACACACAAACATACAGAGTTTAGTCAATATGTGTACTGCCTTTTTAGACAGGTAAGGGCTGGACAGTATGTGTGTCACCTATCATCAATGAACACACAACATGGAGCTACAGTTAGTACTTTCTGCTTCAGGATTAAGCGACAGACACCCTTGGAGCCAGGACAGATCCACCAGTGAAAGGCACTCGTTTTAGGAAAGAGCAAGAACGAGTGTGAAAGAGAGAGCGAGGTAGATGGACAAAGGGGGCCAGGGGACGCCTGCGCTCATAGAGGGAGCCTTCCCAGCTAACAGCAAGCCATAGTATCTTGCGTGACAGACCTGAGGAGATTAACTTGCCCACATTTCATGGCAACACAAAAGTGAAACATGCGCCACGAAACCCAAGAGTAAAGCTTTACCCCCAGGGAGGACAGGGGACACAGCCACCCGGTCTATGTGACACAGATAACTGTAACCCCCCTCCATAACACACACACACACGCACACACACACAAAGAGTGACAGTGACACATGGGGCCAGGCAGTCTAAGACAACATTTTGGAGGAAGACTGGACGAGGACGACCCGATGAAAGGAGCAGATTAAAGAGCAGAGTATTACTGGTTTGCAGAAACATTAACTGTCAACATTTCATCCTGACAACTGATTTGAGTTTTCAAGGCCTTTTCTGAAGCTGTAATGCTGAGCTTGATCAAGACAGTTGCTTCATTCCCATCACATGAGACTGAAAACAACAGATTTTTAAGTAAAGGTTGATATAACTCCCACTCCTGATCTGGCGGCTGTCTGTAGCCCTGTGATCAGCAGTCCGTAAGCATGTGCTCATTCTGAACCCAGAGTGTATTCTCGGATATTGCTGCAAACCTGGGTCTACTCAACCCTCTGCTGCTACCCACTGGAACCACTCAGGTGCACTGACAGGTTGAAGCACAGAATTGGTGTGTTCATTGTTTTACGTAGACGCTAACAGAAGGCATCCAGAGCTAGTCACCCTGAAAAATCATCACCAACATTAAAATGCATTAGTTTAAAGACAAAGACAGTTTTGTCAAATTGCAGCATTAAATGCCTCTGAACACTGTGAGACGCCTTGTTATCAGGTTAGTAAGCCAAAGGGTTTATGAGCACAGGTATTAATAACCATATTTTCATGCTGTTACCAAAAAGGCAAAATTGACACGCTATGACATCATTCCACATTGACTATGTTGACATGACCAGTGCAGAGTTTCAGTTCACTGCTCTGACTTTTCACCGTGTACCTGTTCTCACCCCCTCCAGTACAGACTTGGAGCGTCTTCCCAAAATGAGCCCAAAGATTTCAATTTTGTACTCTGTATCCTCTGTGAGATCTGTGATTGTTGCACTTCGCTCCTCGCCACCCAGCACCTGCTCTCTTGGTTGGCCTGGGCCTTCAGCCTGGCTGACCATTATGACAAAGGTGTCCAAGGCATCCTCTTCAGCCATCCAGGCCAGCTTAAAGCTCTCAGGGGTGACATCGGAGACTAGGAGAGCCTGCACCTCTGGTTCAGCCTCTGAGTGACAGGGGAAAGTCAGTTTTCCTCCTCTGTGGGAAGAGTGCTTTGACAGGCAGCATTGGAGGTTCAGCATCAGTCAACAAATAAAGAGTTTACAAAGTGAAACGAGAAGAGTTTTCTAGCAATCTGATAACAGGCAATAAGGGGTAAGTTGTGAAGCAAATGAAATTATCCGGCTGCATTCTCTTTAAGATTAGTTAACAAGACCTATTACAGCCACAGTGGTTAGTAAGATGAAAAAGTGATGTCACGACTGTGACTGTGACTGAAATTTATCCTCACAAAATCTCATTAAAACACTAGTAGAATATTTCTTCAGAATTCAAACTGAATGTGGGAAAAAAAATTTATTCAATTCATTAAAGCACCCCAGTGTATAAGGGCCACAGGCTGTGCCTTGCATTGCAGCAGGGGGCATTTCTATGTCTGTCTAATTAACTGCGTGTCCATTTTTAGATATAGAAAACAGACTTGTGTGATTCATATCTATATGTAAATTATATTTCTGTCTCATCGCTTTGAGCCTGTGGTGTTTGTACGAGCCAGAAGTCTTTATTTAATCTGTCTTTAAGCGCAAATGGGAGAAGTTTAAATTCAGGGCAAATGATCACTGAGTCAAAGAACGTCAGAGTCTCCAAAGGTTCCATGTTGTGGTGGCTAACTGTGTCAGCAATAGTAGCAATGCAGGAGACTGGGGTTTGGGCCCCATAGGGGTCAAGTTAATTTATTAAATCTAAACTTAGCTGAGATATTGCTTTTGCCTTTTGGATGCATTAATTTGCTGAATGTACACTGTGTACATATTTAGCACAATAACTGTAAAAGCAGGTTCATGGTTACGTCATATTTTGGCATTGCTGTGCAGCTGAGTACTATGTAATGTCTGGATGCTGGCACAACTTCCATCTTGGAACATGAACCACAACAGGACAGCTTGATTTGCAAACAATGGTCATACCACGTCTCAATGTGTGCTGGGTTAATATGCTGGCATGTTCAGGTCTTTGCCTGTTTCTGCAAAAAAATTAGAAAAAAATAGGATTGGCTCTGGAAATAATTCACAACTAATCAAATCACATGATCCTTAAAATTCAATGAAAGCTTAGGTTTCGAAAAAGTGACAGCTCTGGTCTGACCCATCTCTCACTTGCACAATTCCAAGAGATTAAAAATAAAGAGGCTTTGTCAAACAATAGCGTTTTTTACAGTGTAGACAGATCCATGTGCATAAAGATGGGAGTGTTTGCATGTGGTGCTGTAAGAGCTGGTAGTTAAACAGTCATTTGAAGCAGCTAATAAAGGCAGTGATAGGAAGATAGGCTGAGAGACAGTAGGACCATACAGCTGGAGAAAAGGCTCTCTTTCTCCAGAGGATGAGTCCACTGAAGCTAATTAGCCAGGGAAACTTCCGGTAGCAGCAGATGGATACATGGATTCAACAGAGCTTTTAAAGCAGCCTGGATAGAGGCAGATATAAGTGGGCTCAAGAAAGCCTCAATAAAGCCCAGCGCCACTGCTCATTAAAACACTACACCAAATGTGAGGGTCTCAGGGGTCCTTGAACTAGCCTGAAACCCTTTTTTTTATTGTGAGGGAAAACACATTGAGGCATTTGTTGTGAGAAGAAGTGGTGGAAATGAGAAGCAGCGCAGACAAATCCCAGGGAGCTGTCACTCTTCATTAGCCGCCAGGCAGCTTTAGCTGGTCAGTGGAAGAGAGGGAGGGCCACATCCATCAGCTAACATGTGGTAGCTTGCTACTGATTTCACCCCGCCACCACTCCTACCCCTC
>OMLP01045233.1:60810-77275 GCA_900302685.1 Spondyliosoma cantharus | reverse complement strand
TGGGAGTTCCGCGGAAGCACACTTAAGCAGATGTTCTTCCTGTTGGAAAAAAAAAAAAAAAAAATCAATTCCACCGCCGGTGCAAGGATGCGATAACGCTTCGCACTGAATATAAACTGTCTCCTGCTTGACAATTTGGTTCCAATTAAACTATTTATACATGCCATATTTTCAGGGTTGAGGAGACCGCTTTGAGGCATGTCTTCTTAAGAGATGTTCCCTCCGTTCGCTTGGTCTTGTCGTCAATTATGCCACATTTTTGTTTTGCTCGAGATTAGGTTGAATGAGTGCTGGCACGTTCCGAAGCGAGCGGGGAGGGGAGGGGAGCGGAGCGCAAAGGCATGGGTGGGCACTCAAAGCCGGGATAACTTAACACATCAGAAAGTGGCGTGTCAGCCATGTTCGCAGTAACTTAGTTACTTAACGAGTGGCTGCGTGCTTTAGCATACGTCTCTTCTTCTGATTCGCATAGCCGTCGACCACCCTCACTGAATGCAGAGAGCAGAATTAGCCTGCACCACCACCCATTATCAAGGGGCCCCTGTTAAATACCATAATTTAGGCCAATTTGAATACTGTTAAACACCCAGACAGTTCACTGTTCAGTGGTTTTTGTGGTGTTCCAGCTCCGGCTCTAGCCTTTAGAATCCCTTCATTATACTGGGTCATTTGTATTCTCTTTCTCTTTCCCTCTGACCTGCTCATTTCCATAATGTCTGTCCCGTTTGAGCTTGTTCTGTACCAGCCGATACATATGCATGGCGTTTAAAAACTTGACACAGATATTGACAAAAGAGGGTTACAGAGCCATTAGAGGTATAAGACAGTGCTCTTGTTGTTGCTTTGACCTGTCGGGAGCTGCTGCCTGCCGTGGTCTCTTCATCTTGGCTGGTCCCTCAGGTCGTGCAGTCTCTGGGTGCCAGGCCTGCAACTGACTCATCGCTCTTACATTGGCCTCACAGACATACAAGCAGATAGCCATTTGTCTGCTTTTTTTGTCCCGCTGACAGCATGTCCATGTGTGTGCGTGCATTGTGTCTTTGCTTTCAGAAAGACAGATAGAGATATATAGATAATCTGACAAGCAGAGAAAGAGATGGGCGGGGGGAGATAGAGAGAAGGAGAGAGAGCGAGGCAAGTAATGCATTTTGTGGGTTTATCTGATTTGTGTGTTGGTGTGTGCTACTATTTTTGCTTGTATTTTCATATGAGTGCAGTGTCTGTCTGACTACTCCCTGTTGCCTCTCTATCGCTCTGTCTTATGAGTTTTCTCCCTCTCTCCTGCTACCTAGACGAAGACCCCTTGCAACCAGTGACCTCAGATGAGACGGTGTCCGTGGGGGGCACAGTGACACTGACCTGCCGGGTGGCCGAGAGCGACAACTCTTCACTGCAATGGTCCAACACTGCACAGCAGACCCTGTACTTTGGAGAGAAGAGAGGTGAGAGGGAGGGACGGGTGCAGAGAGACATGGGGAGCAGGGACAAGAAAAGCTACGAAAGTGTCAATGACGCACCCTCATCTCCTACAAAACACACTCAAACACACGTTGCGTGCGGGCGTCTGACTGAATCCATTTGATCCAAGTCTCAAGCCAAGTCGTTTTTCTTTGGCAAATGAAGTCAAGTCACAGGTTGTGTCAAGTTGAGTGCTTAGTGAAAGGGGCAGTTTGTAAGATATGGCCAGAATTGAATTTAAAACATTAGGCATTACCTTGTCCCTGAAGTAAAACTCGTTGCCAGAAACGCTGTAAATTGTAAATCACCTCCTCACTGTATCCCCTGCCACAGCCAAGGATAGTTACCAAAGAGCAGCAGCTGTCCATGACTCTGGTGATATGCTGCCCCCTGTATTTTGGAGTTACATTTGAATACTGGCCATATTCTACAAATTATACATTTAAGGCAAGCTAAGTCCTAAATCAATCCCCAGTCTAACCTGCAGTATCCAGTCTTTATAAAGAGCAAAGACGAGGAGGTAGTGCCTGTCATATAATGATATTATTGCCCGATCTATCCAATCTGTTCAACATGTATGCCAATTAATTAATTTTGAGCTGTAATTATTGATATTCAGTGGGCTATATGTAATCAAACAAAAAAACAAATAACTTTATGAAAGCTTATTTAGTCCTTAATTTTCTCTGGATCAGAAAGATCGTCCCTCCCCGTCACTTTTAAACAATGTAAACTGACAGACAGAGTAAAGAAGAAACTGAACTCAAAGCATAACATGAACACAGACAAGTAATTCGAGTCGTCATGTCTCAAGTAAAGTCAAGTCATTCGTCTTTGACTTCTGTCAAGACAATTTGCAAGAGTCGGCTGAAGTCCACCTCAAATATGTTTTGGAGGGAACAAATCACTTGTAGTGTTTATACCCGTTTAGAAAGTCAGACATTGCTCTACCACAGAGATGTTGTAGAGTTGGGTATCTGGGTTTTTTCGGCTCAACTGCAGCAAAGCAGTAAAAAACAGCAAAGTTATATACTTCCAGAATTTGCTCATTATGACCCCACTAAAATATAATTTCAAATGTTACATATCTGTATAAAGCTAGATTCACGTTAAACATGTCTGGGAGCTGTCTACACTGCACTGTCTCGTCAGATACGTATTGTTCTATGTTGATTGTAGCTGTAAGCAGCACTAATTGCCCAAGTCAAAATTTCCCCTCAGGGACAATAGAGTAAATCTTATCTTAATGGACTTACATGTGCATCCCTGTTGGCCAGATCGCAACTCTGATTGCAATCCATTGTGGTTTCCCAGGCTACATGCGAATTAACGTATAGGCTAAAAAAGCCTTCAAACATGACCATGAATCACATTTATTTACAACAAGAAAGTTGAAGATGATATCTCCTTCAAGGGCTTTCATTCACACCCCTCCCACATGTTCGTATATATCAATGCTTTCTCACCTACACAATTCATTAAGTCGTTGAACCAATCAGAGATCAGATAAATGCTGCAACAGCCTGGTGGGCCGTCCGTAACGTCATATGTGTTGAAATCACTGAAACAGTGCTTTCTCGCTGTTGCCATCAGACACGGCGCCTTATTTCAGTGCCACTTTAGCTGCAGTTATCACAAGGGATAGACTGTGTCGAGTCTACATCTACACACTGCTGACAGAGTAAAGGTTATTGATGCATCGTGGAGAGACAGATTCACACCTTTTCAACATGAATGTGTGTTGAGTAAGTGGAATTCAGACCGTCTCGAGTGCTACTTGAATGAATTTACTCTTTTGAGATCAGATAGATATCCAATCTGCCTAAGTCTGAGATAAATAGATGTAAATAGGGTCTTTCTTTGACACAGGAGATAGAGATGTTTGCTGCTGCATCTTTGCTAATAATTACTTTGTACACACTGGGTCAAAAGCTTTGTTCAAGAGAAGAACCCCAAATAAAGACATTAGGGAACTGAGATAGCAAACAGCATGTTATTGTAGTATTGTAGGGCGCCGAAAGTGCTCTGTAAGTGCATCAAATGAAAACAAAGGACTAAGAGAATAAACCTCCCCCTCCGATGGGTGAAAAGCATCAATGTGTCCAATTCATGCATCAGCTTTTTAGAGAAAACCTGTCAGCTCTTTAATAATCCATTTGGTGCAAGTCGATGGCCTCGCTGGCTGGTAAGCCGATATGGAGTTTGATAATATTTTGAAAAGCGAGACTTCATACACCTTGGTGCCCTGGTCCAGCATCACACAAACAAACCCTGCATTTTGAAATGAAAAAAGACAGTAGGTGAGAGGGACGGCTAGCAGCAGGAAAGAAATGACACTGTAAATAAGGATTGACACTATAAATATGGAGTTTTGGTTCTAATGATTACTTTTGACTGTGTTTGCACGGACCCATAGTTCAAAACATTGTCGAGAGTGAAAAGGAGCATGCACAGCCGCCGGTTTGAGTATAAAGCCAGGGACATTACCAGGCTGTGATTGCAATAAAAAAGAAAGTCGTACGCTTTTTATTTGACATGATGAAATAAATGCCCTGAAATGCTTGTTAAAGTCAAATGATTTTAAGAAAACTTTAGAGCCTGACAAGCTTAAATGCTGCCTCCAACTTTTTGTAGTCTGCCTCTTTTCATTGGTCCAGCATCACACAACAGACTTGGTACTTGGGAGTGAAAAGAAGAGAGTCTGGTACAGATGGAAGGAGGACTGGGAGAGTTGGAGAATTCGAGAGAAAGAAAGAGAGAGAGAAGACTTAACAGCAGAAGGGAAGTGACAGAGAGATGAAGTTAGGGATGGCCTAGAAGTTTTCATTGCAGTGGGCCAACATTTTTTGCAAACTGACAATTTGGGAAAAAACAGAGTGCTGAGAGAGAATGACGGAGCGAGGTGGGAAAGGACAAATGGAGAGATCAGCAAGTCTTTACTCCAGATGGAGCTTCAACCACAGTGGAGAGGAGAGAGGTAGAAAGTGAGGCTCTCCTCTGCAGTGATAGAACACTTAAAGGCTGACCTGTACTTTGGTGGAAATTGAGAAGAGTATTGGAGGAGCAGGAGGAGGAAAAGGAGAAAATGGGAGGAGGATGAGGGGGAAGTGAGATGAAGCAGAAACTCCCCACCGCAGTGGACCAACATGCACAGCAGATGCTGTACTCTGGGAGGCAGGGAGTCTAGAGACAGGGAGGGGAGAGGGAGATGAGGGGAGCTCAGAATGTATCCCCTCAACTATGTATTATCTTTAAAGTCCTGCAGATGGAAAGAGAAAGAAGAGGGGGAGAAAGATGAAAATCGTTGCTTTTTATGGAGAGAAGAGATATAAATATTGAAGTGGGATGGAGGAGGAAGGAGTATAGAAGAGCATAGCCGAGAATGAAGGGAGGAGACGTAAAAGAAAAAAATGTTTTGCACCCAAACGAGTCATCAATATACAATAGTGTCAAGATTCCCCCTTACGTCCACGGTCCTCCAGACACGCTGCTTACATCCGTGCATTCAGGAATCAAGTCCTCCAAAGAAAAACAATCAAAATACTGTAAGTGGTATGCCCGATATGTGCATGATCTTACCCCCAAACCTTCATAAGCATGACGACATCATTTTCATTGGCCTTGAAGACACAAAACAGTGTTAAAAGCATTCTTCACAAGTTTTCTGAGCGACCACTTAAAGCAACATTATGCAACATTTTACCTTAATAACAGCTTCAAAATCACGTTGGTGGTTCAGTGTCTTGTAACAGGGTGAATGGTGTCACTGTCTCAGCCACTCCGCCCCCCATCACTTGTTTCTGCACTATACTTCAGTGAGAGGGTAGGATCACAGCAATACATACATGTTTACTTCAACATACACGTAACATTGTTATAATGTAATGAGTTTGATTTGTAGTTTAGCGCTACGTCAGATTGTTACAGACCTGGGATTTGTATTCACAGTAGTGGTGTTGCACTCAGAAACTGTGTGCCAAATCGCAAAAAATGCCAATTTCTGCATAATGTCACTTTAACTGTGGTTACCTATAGGCACGGAAATGACTTAAACGTGCAGGAGGCGAGTCTTCTGAAAGCTGATTGTTGAGTCTTATTACCAGGTCGTCAAATAGAAATGTATAGTGTCTGTATTTTCTGTTCCCTTTCTGTTCTCTATTCTATTTTCACTTTATATTGGCATTCTGTGTCTGACCAACTTACAACATTCCAAAACTCACTACTCACTTTAGTTACTTAATGCTGGCCAACTTGAGCTTTGTCTGCTATTTAACCCTTTACCGGTAGCATTCAGCGGATCTAGCACAGTTTTGGCGTAAGTTATTGTGGAAAACTGTAAAGTTAAAAGATAAAAAAGGACATTTTGGGGCCAGAAAACAAAAACATGTGCTGGAGGAAGCTAAAGAGAGATCTGAATAGAAGGGCAAAGTCGATGAGCAAATCTCTGTGGGTTCAAATCCTTTTACATCACAAACTATTTGATCTATTGGCAATACAAGCATATAAATGAGTGAAGCTTTGATTTGAGGAACAGATCATGGTTATGATTCAAACAAACATGTTTCAAAGTCACACAAATATCACGGTAATTTCAATGGAACAGTTTCAGTAGCTTTTTTTTAAAAAACCTGATTTGTTGTTTTAAAGTTGTTCTGCTCCTTTAAATGGAGCTTCGCTATCACCCACAAATGACTGAAATTTGACAAAAAATAATGACAAACATTTCTTCTTATGGTAGTTTACTGTGATTATCCAGCCAAAAAGTGAAAGAAGAAGGATGGGCAGGCTGATTGAGAAAAAAAATAAAATGAAAGACAGGTGAGATCTTAAAAGTGAGGCAGGAAGGAGGGAAAATAGTGACTAGAAACTCCCCAATGCTCCACTTCTGTAATGATGGATCGAGGCGGAGCAGCGAGTCATCTATGCAGTTGGCCCCAAACTGCAAAGCACCGACAGAGTGCCTCAGAGCTGATACAGCAAGATGCTAGGGGGATGAAAATAAGGGGAAAAAGCAGGACATACTAGAACAGGAACCGAAAAAGGGAGAAGAAATAAGAGAGTTGATTGAAGAGAGAAAATCAGGACTCCTCACCATCACAGTCCAGCACCGCACAGCATGCGCCAGGCTGCAGAGAGTTGAATCTCGACAAAAACGGACGGGCGGGAGGGAGAGGGATGGACGAACAGTGTGATGAGAGATAGGAGAAGAAGAAGAAAATCATGAGTGACAACTCCTCACAGTGATGGTCGCTGTACTGCAGAGTGGAAGATCAGAGATGGCAAATTCAGAAGCAGGAGAGACGAGAGAGAAAGAGGAGTAGCCAAGAGAAGAATGGGGGAGACAGGGAGCGACGTAATGGTGAAAACTGACGGAGAGTATAAAGACAGAGTGGTAGATATCACATTATGACGACGAGAGAAGTGGGAATGTTAAAATGATGCAGTGGATACGAGGAAAGAGACCTTGTTCTCACTCACAAATAATGTGAAAAACAACAAGAAATCAAAGCTGTGATATATGAGGTGTTATCAGGGTCACATCAGTTTAACTCTGTGGTAGATTGAAAGCTCAAACTGACTTAAATCATTAGTCAGATACCTGTAAAGACATTGATACCAGTTTTAATGGACCCTGCTTTGTACAGAGAGACAGACACACAGAGGGGCGAACAGAGTGTGGGCACATTTAAAGCTACATGGAAGTGAAAAGAAAAAGACTAAACAAGAATAAATAAAAAAATTTAAAAAAAGTAACCAGCCTGGTTCCAGTGGAGCAGAGCTAATGAGAGTTCTGGAACTACAACTGCCCGGATAAAGATAAAGCAAAACAGGAAATTAATTGTTAAGGGACACAAAGCCCAGTTGTGTTTATTAAAGCAGATACAATGACAAAAAAAACCTGCACAGCTAATCCCGTCCTGTATTAATCTGAGCGTGAACATTTAGAGCAAAGGAACCTGTCATTCCATGGCGAAAAAACAAATGATCTGATAGCTGAAGCCAATACAGGATATTTTAATGCATTTTAAGGCCTTAATTCGAGATAATTTATTTTAAGACGCTTTTAAGGAACTGAAGATACCCTGGAGGGGACGTGTGGGAGTGGATGGGTGGATGGATGAGAGGAGAGGAGAAAAAACCTGCTAATAGAAGAGATTAGACGGCAAGGAAAGCATGAAAACAGATGGGTTCCTGCATTAATGTGCGGCCACCAGGAGACAGCGAGGAAGACAGGGGAGACATCTAGACAAAGGGATGGACATGAGGGAGATAAAGACAGGCGGAGAAAACCCAAACACTCGAATCAAGACAAAGAAAGGGGAACAAATAAGGACATCACATTTACATATCTGGCTTTTAGCCGGTGCTTTCATCCAAAACAACTCGCCTAAAGCTGGTATTAATACAGAACATCTATGCGGGCTGTCTGAGTTTCTTCTTAGGAGACACAACAGTGTCAGAGTGAGCCAGTAAGTCCTGAAATGAGTTTACAAAACTCCGTTTGAGCTCATGAGCTCGCTGGGATAGTTTGCACGGACAGGAAAATAATGAGGAAACCACAGACGAGGCTGAGTAAGTGTCAGGAGAAGAGATGAAGCCTGACAGACAATTCTCGTGCTTTGTTCCCCATTTTGAGGCTCTGACCTCTGGGGGACGCTCTGGTGTTCGTTTGGCGACCTGATTATTTTCTCGATTAGTCGTTGTGTCCATGAGATATCAGAAAATAGTGAAAAATGGCCATAACAACACCATGTCCTCTTATTCCGATGATGGAAAATAATCACACTTAGCTTGAACGAGACTGAAACAATTAATAAAATTGTTGCTGATTCATCGTGCTCTAATGAAGTAATCTGCTCATTTACCCCCCTCTCCATCTGCGTACATGTTTTGCTGACTTAAAGACAATTTTCCAGACGATAAAGTTGTAATTTATTCTATTCTATGCAATTGAGAAATGTAGCTAATTAATTTACGAGCCCATTAGCAAACAACTAATGGTCCAGCTTTATTAAACCGAAACTTTAAATGTGAACCAACATCATTGTTATGTGTTTCGGATCAATTTGTTTATTTGTAATGAAAAATGGCCTGACGTCGCGTAACTGACATACATCCTGGCAATCGATACAACAGCAGGCCAGAGGTGGGGTGTGCACTGCGAGCGAGGTCGGATTCTCACACCAAAGTCACCCCAAAAACAATTTCATAAAGTGAGCCCAAACTCAGGAATGCATATTACATGACGTAGATGCAATAATATAAAAATTACTTCCCTCCAGTGTGACAGATTATGAGACAGTAGCACAAATTGGATGCTTTATATTCTCTTGTAAGCTAACGATTAACTTTCAGCCGGAGAAATAAGGATGAATGAAGATATTTGTTTTGGTTGGTTGGCTCTTGATTAAAAAATAAAATCTTTTGGGAAAAACACACTCACAAAAACCTGTTTGTCTGATTCATGAAGGGTTAGAGCCAAGGTTATCATGGCCATCCAATGTGAAACTATATTTCCAGCTGTGTCCCTGCCACATAACACTTCCATTATTTTTCTCTTCCTTCAAGGACCATGTTGTATATGTTTTTAGTTCTGTTCAATCAATACAAATGAATGAGACCAGCCACCCATGGCTTCCACACTGAAATGTGCGCTTCGTATGCGTATTCTACATAGACATGCAGGGCAAATACGCACAACTGGACGTCTGCAAACACATTTCCTCACCAGGGGAAAAAAATCTGTATATTTACTTTCATCCTGCCTATAATTTTATTTATTTGTCATGTGCGGCTTCCTTCCTTTCCATAAAAGCATATCAGCAGACATCAGATGGGCTATCTGCCTCTGTACAATTTAACAAGGTGATGGATCTCCGGTGATTTACAAACCACGACGGACGGGGAAGCGCCTGTCTGGTGGGAGGATATTGAGTAGGCAGACTTTAAATGTGGTGAAAATGACTGTATCTTGTAAATCATTTCATGAGCACATAAGTGTTAAGCAGTCTTAAGTGAAACGAGCACAGAAAATATTGAAATTGATGGCGAGATCCACACTCAGCCTCTCAGAAAGCGACATAAACTGACAATGACGGCTCAAAACAGAGTGCGAGACTGTACTCCAAATGCGGGGCGTGAAATGTTTTTTGACATTTTCTGAAAAACTATTGATCCACATCGCATCAGTCAAAGTTTTCTTGGTGTCTGGGAAGGCTCTCTGGAGAATGTATTAACAACAGCCATCACAAGACCGAGCGACTGCGGGAGAGACGTTTGAAATCTAGCACATGAAAGAAGGCTTTTTCTACTTTTTTCTCTTTGTATCATCTGAACTCTCTATTTTTTTTTCCATGTGTCCTTAAAATAATCACATGTAATGGAAGACAAGTTCAGGTAGATGAAAGGGATGGGGGAAACAAAGAACTCAAAGTTAAAAAAATCCAATTTATTTTTGAGGTTAATGAATTAAATATAAGAAAAACATCCCCTGTGTGATTCAGAAATTGGCCTTTTGCTTCTCACCCGCAGAAAGATAAATCAATAAACCAGACATAAAACAGTACAGACTCGCATATGGTTTTACTATATTAGTCTAATTGTTTTGGCTCCACACTCAGGCGAAGGAGGAGACAATCATACCTGATGCAATCTTTTATTTTTATTTCAATGAGTCAACATTTCAGGAATTATTGCATTCTTTGTGCTGAGATGTTGACTTGTAGCAGACTGCAAAACAGTTGGGATTGTGTCTGTCTCCCCTCTTTCATCTGATGTTTACCTGCCAGCTAGAACAGGTGTGAAATTTTCCTTGTCTTCTTCTAATTACCAAAGTCCCATCCTTAAAAGAGTATAGTTTGGCACTGGGAAATACACTTACGTGATTTCTTATTGAGAATTAGATGAGAAAATTGCCACCACTTTGTCTATACACCAAAAATGAGTCCTCAGCTAGCAGTTGGTTAGCTTAGCTTAGCATAAAGACCAGAAAGAACTAGCCTTGCTCTGTCCAAATGGCAAAGAGAGCTCAATTGTTTACATGCTAAAGCTTGTGTAAACCGCATTGTTTTAGACTGCATAGAGTCTTGAAATGTTTTTAAGAAGATTTTTTGTTGGTGTCTTTGTTAAAATTATTCTTACATCCCAACAGCAATTAATGCTCTGACAAACAAATTAAAGAATCTCATTGCACATGGCTGAAATCGTCCACAAGTCTTGGCACATATATTGCTGAAGCTATTAGTGAGCTAGCTACACAAGAAAGGCAAAGAAACTGCTGCAAATGTTCTCAGTACTTAGATGTTGGCTCAAGGGGTGGAAGTATTAACAATAACCATGTTTGTTGTTCATCATGATAATGTTTTAGTGTTTTCTTATATGTGAATGAGACATAAGGTAGTTGGATACAGTCAGCAATGACAGCAATGTGTAGTGTACTTTTTGGGGAGTGCCTTTACAGGGAGGCCTGAAACGACAGGGTGGGATTTCTGGTTGGACACTTTCCGTCTAGTTTGCTCTTGCTGGTTTCTCCAACAGTGCTAACCCCAGCTTGGTGCAATGTGTAAGAATTTAAGTTTTAAAGCATTCAAAAAAAGTACTAAAATTACCAACAGGATGTGAAGAAATAATAGTATTGACTTCATGTCAAAGAGAAAAATGTGTCACTGAGATATCTACTTAAGTTAGCATGCTAACCAGCTAGCCCTGGCCTGTCCTGTTGCATTTAATCACTCTGAGATCCAAGTCAGGACTGTTAGCTGCACTGCCAACTGACCTAACTATCTAAGTGCAGCCAGAGTTAGCAGCTGGAGTTAGCTAGAGTTAGCAGTTTCTCTGGATATGCTGCCCCCTTCCAGTGTGTGTGGATTCGACAATTCCCACATATTGCACCTTAAAAGTCTCTGTTCTTTCACTTTCTGTATAGACTGAAGCATGGTAGCCGTGTCCTCTTGTCTCCAGTCTTTATTCAAAGCTAAGCTAACCCTCTCCTGGCTCCAGCTTCAGATCTAATGGACAGATACGAGAGTGTTATCGATCTTCTTATCTAACTCCCGACAACAAAGCACAGAAGGGCATTTTCCCAAAATGTCAAACTTTTCCTTTATACTAGCCATTTGTAGAAGAGGGGATGAACCTGACATACCACACCGGCAGACAAAGGCAATCAAAATCAAAGCACCACAGGACATCAAGAGACATCAGAGAGATGGGTGAATATATCCCCCACTTTACTTTGCATTAGTTTGATCCTTTGACTTAAAAAATGAGCAGCAAAGTTAATGTGGTGGCACGCAGACAACCAGGAGCAGCTGAAAGCAGCAGGCTGATAGTGACAGCCATTATGATAATTGCTTCCTTGGCTTCTTTTCACTATAAAGGTGAGGAAAAGATGAGATAATAAGCTATGCTTCGGCATTATACATTTCACTCTGTTGTGCTTCCTTTTCTAATCCCTGTGCAGCAAACTGAGCAGCCAGCATGAGCTGTGTCTTCTCTAGGTAATCTAGCTCTTAGGATGTGTCATCGGTCAGTGTTATTTGCCAGAAATCCCCAATGGACATTTTTCACTGCTGTAAATACTACATGGCAGGATTTCATTGGCATGTTGCTTGAAGCCGATACACCGTTGGGAACATTTCTCTCTCAAGTTTCGACTGGAACTAATGCCTCCTTGCTTCAATTTGCACCACCGTGGGCAAAGTTTTGTTAATCTCGCTCTGTTTGCCTTCTTCCGTTGATTTTGCATAAATTTGGGCTACTGACTCTAAATTATTCTTTTTTAATTCCGTCTGAAGGTTGGGAAAGAGAGGCGAGTGGATTGAGAGAGAGAAAGAAATGGAGGGGAAGGTGGATAAAAAAACGACAGAGGTGTGTGTTTATCAAGCGCTTCATAGTTGGCGCACTGATCCAGGATCAATTGACACTCTCAGATCAGTGGGAGCGGTATGATCAAGGGAAGCCAGCGGTCACTGAACCCAGATCAGCTGTCGGAAAGGATGGATAATTAGGGAGTTGGAGAGAATATTCAGAAAACAGATGGGAGGATGGAGGCGACATGTGTGGGAGAGAGAGAGGGAGAGAAGGAGGACGAGAGGAAGCCGCTTTGCATGTGAGTGTCAGCTAAATGCCTAAAAATGTAAAACAAAATGAGAGAGAAAGCTGAGTGATGAGAGGGGGGTGGAAGACAGAAGAAGAAAGGGAGAAGAAAGAGGCAGGAAAAGAGAAAGACAGTTGCATCGGAAGGAAAATAGACTGAGAGGGAGGTAGGAGGGAGGTGAATGCAGATTCAAGCTGAGGCGAAGCGAGAGATGAAGAGATACAGAAGCTGGGAGGTGGATAGAGACAGAAATATGAAAAATATTGGTCTGTAACTGATTTACTTTGCTTCGGCAACACAGGTTTTTCTCTCCCCATCGTTCCAATAAAGCGAATTTGAATTTGAGACAGTTTTCGTCAGAGTGGAAACTTGGTTGGGAAAGGCGTGAGGAGGCAGGAGACAGATGAAAAAGGTATATATGTATGTGCACTCGGTATGTGTTGCGAGAGAAATCCCCCTCAACCTGAACGTTTGAAGTTGAAAGAGCATGAGAAAGATTGAGGGAGGAGTAGGGGGAAGCAGGGTGGAAGGATGGAGACGAGTGGGTGAAAATAGCTGCTGTGACCAGATCAACAGTTGGACCTTTGGGGAGTATCGGGTTTCGAGTTTGAGCTGCAGACAAAAACCACTGTCTGACCGAACACGCACACACACGAGCAAGGGAGACGTACAAAACACACTTTCAAACACCGATGTACAAAAAGCTTTGTGCGCTGATAAGCAGACCCTGTACTTGCTATGTAATCAACAAGCACAAACGCTCCATCTTCTCAGCTCCAAGCCCTCCTGACACCACTTAGAAACCTCTCACACTCGCACATATGCTCACACATTGAGTTGCAAAGAGGAAGGAGAGGCTGTTTGCCGACGTCTTTATTCTCGCTGAAAATTCACATTTTATTCTCTGTGACAACAGCATGTAAACACAACAGAGTCCTTGGTAATGTTACAGCACCACAGGGCTGCCATTCTAGCCAGTGTAGCTCTGTCTGCAAGTGGAGCATGTGGGTCGATTGCCAGTGTGTCCCAAAACAACATTAGAGGTATCACTGTACCCAAGACAACACTGCATCAGCAATGGACAAACTCGACCTTCGCTGTGAGCTCACAGTTTGGTTAGGTGTAGGCAACAAAAGCACTTGGTTAGGTTTAGGAAAACATTGTGTATCGGTTTAAAATAACTTTGTTACGTAGGGTTAGGGTTTTGTAACGCAGCTGTCCAAGACCAAACACACACGGTCTCCTGAATTAAAGTCCTCTGCTTGTTTAACTCCACCTTCCGTCCCCGACCCCCTCCACTAGAGGTCGCATTCGAACAGGAAGAGTAAATATGTGTCATCATAAGCTGCTTTCAAAGCCAACCTGTGTGGTGCTTTTTTCTGATGGGGACAGGTGGCTCACTTGAGCCTCAAGTGTTGCTGCGTTCTCCGCTCCGCTATCTTTATGCAGTACCCACAAGTCATACGAAGAGATCTTGAGTCTTAAAGTTTCTGATATTAACTCACGGAACACCGACGGTGGCCGACCCGACTTACCAATCGAAGACAGTGGAGTGTTGAAGATGAGTTCAGCAAGGTGAACAGACTACTAAATAAGGAAGAACTAGTAAATAAAGTAGTGGAGAAAAAGTACAATACTTGTATTAAAAATGTAGTGGAGTGGAAGTATAACGTAGCAGAAAATGAAAGCACTCAAGTGCAAGTACAGAACTTGAATAGATGAATGTAGTTACATTTCCACCACTGTCTTTATGCAACAGTTCTACTTCTTTCCACAGCAGCATGCCTCTCTGAAGCATGGAAATTTACTTGCAAAAGTAAAAGAATTAACATTTAATGATACTTCTAGTTTGTTATTGACTTTCCTGAGTTCATAATTTCATGTTTCACTAAAAGTTTGGGAAGCAGAAAAATGATTTTGAACATTTGTCCCCAGATACCATTTGGGGATTCAGCAACAATGTTAAGATAAGACAGCATGGTGCATTAAAACAGCTCCAAAGTATGTGTTACTACTAATCAATCATAAATAACTCGCACCTGTGCTTTTAAAAAGACAAAATTCTCTGCTAAACAACTCTGAATGACATTGGAAATTTTGGCTGCTGAAGAAGCGACAGCTACTGTTTCTGAAAGCACTTAAATAATTGCAACTTTTTTTCCCATCTGATTAGCAGATGGCTCCAAACACTGCGACACCCTCAGCCGATGTTGCCATGGAGAAGCACGGCACAGTCAGAGGAACGAAACAGCAACTTCAGCAAACTTTAGCAAATTTAAAATGCCTCATTTTTACAATTAGGAACAGAAAACACCATTAAATGGCTGCCTAATTAATCCAAAATCGACCCAGAATCTGAAAGTGAACTGATGAAAACCGCTGTATGTTTAATCGGGCTTCTACCGACTGCTATACTGGTGCATGTAACTGAATTTTCAGCTCTGTGACTTGATGTTTTTCACTAAAATTCTTCTTGGGAGATTGCTTCTCTTCTTTAAGTTTGTATGTACACAGGCTTATGATTTTGACTTTTTATTAAAGAACCAGATATTTCCTTTTTCATTACCGTCAGTGTTTTTATGCCTTTACAGGGGAAGGAAGTGGGATGTCAGATAAGGGAGAGAGCGATTCAATAATGGTCCATTGTTACGCTTGATGGCCAGAATTTAATCTCAAATCCACATATTTTCTTGTGCAGTTGCTCATCTTTTTCTACCAATAATTTAACCACGAGAGTTTCATTTTCAAGCAGCCTGTTTGCCTGTTCAGAAAGGGCAGACTGGAGTTTTCTGCTTTAGGTTGGAATTGTGAACTACAATATGATGTTCAGTTGGTTTAGAAAGTTTTAAAAACGTTCAAAGTTGCAAACTCTTATGCTTAGACGTTTCTTCAAGTTTCATGTCCATCCAGGGCTTGGACGTGCTCCAAATGTCAGTCACCTAACATGTTCTACGAGAAAATAACAAGCGCTAACCCTACCCTACCCCACCACACACACACACACACACACGCGGGCGCGCACTCACGCACACACACACACAGCCTTCGTCCATTAATCCAGTTTATCTCCATACTAAGACATTCATTACATCCCTTCGCCAAAAGAAAATGTAGGGCCAAACAGTAGAGTCTGACCTATTGGCAGACTATTTATGTTGCCCACGTCGCAGGCTAAACAGCACACATGTACCATTTTCAGGGGCCTCCGCGATCGATATGCTCCCGTAACTAGATATCATATCCTTTTCGGGAAATCCATCACACCTGTGCTCGCAAACAATATACATTGTTTATAATGAAAAAAGAAAGAAACAAAAAAAAAAGAGATAGGGAGGCCTGGAGTCAGAAAAGATTAGAAATGGGTGAGATGAAAGAGAGAAAGACGAAGAGGGACAATAGTGAGGGAGAGCGGGGAGATTGAGGAGAGATGAGGGGAAGGGAATTAGGGAGACTGATAGTTGAGCGCAGGGTCCAGAGGGCATGGATAAGTGTGTGTGTCTGTGTTTGTGTGAGTGACCGCATGCCACACACTCCCACACACTCCCACACACACACACACGCACACGCACACGCACACACATACACACACACACACACACACACACACACACACACACACACACACACACACAGAGAGTTAGCCTATTATCATTGTGTGTGTGTGTTGCAGAAGCCGCTCGATTCCTGAGCTGCACCGTCCTTGACCTATTTGTTGTGGCCTTCTTCAGACACACACACACACACACACACACACACACACACACACACACACACACACACACACACACACACACACACACACACACACACACACACACACACACACACACACACACACACACACACACACAGACACACAGACACACACACACACACACACACACACACACACACACACACAGACAGACA
>OMLP01045233.1:50684-60790 GCA_900302685.1 Spondyliosoma cantharus | reverse complement strand
ACCCCCACGCACACGCACGCACACACACACACACACACACACACACACACACACACACACACACACACACACACACACACACAGGGAGGGTTGCTCATGAAGACAAATGCAGTGACCTTGCTTAGTGATAAGGCATGAAGATAAAGTAGTGTTGGATGAAATAACTGAAAAATATCAAGAGAAACAGAAGTGTGTGTGTGTGTGTGTGTGTGGGGGGGGGTTTCGTGTGTGTTCTCGTGGGAGTGCGATAGAGAGAGACAGGGGAGCAGACAGATGGGGAAATGGAGAGGCAGGGAGATGATAGTGAGACTGAAAGAAAGACAAAGAGATGAGTAGACAAACAGACTCAGATGTGGCTCAGTACTGACAAATGCAAATAAACAATAAGATATGAAAGAGAGACATAACACACAGACTGTTCATGCTCACATAATTGGACTCCCCCACACAATAGTCTTTTCTTAAGATTCTCAGGGAAAAATTGTACTAAACACCAAAGGACACTCACTGGTAAGTCCTCTTGTGGATGCGGTGAAGCAGCCGAGCACATGAGGTCTGGTCAGTGCGCTCGTGTGTGGTTACAGGTACGACAGAGCACACTTCTAGTCGACCAGGAGCTGTTAGCTTCTTTTCCCAGCTGGTACATTTGAGGCAGCCCTACCTGAGATAAGTATATCTGTAGGCAGTCAGCTTCATTTCTGAACAACAACAACTGTTTCTTCCATCAAATTAAATTACTGAGCTCATATTTTGCCAAATGCACTCTATGCTTTCAAGTGGTTTAGCCTACGTCATGGGAAAAGGGTTGCTTTGGCAACCTAGCAAAAATCAATGTCAACTTGTTCCCTGTTTGAAAAACGGTGAACCAATCTCTGCTTTCTCTACATTTGAGAATCAAAATAGGAAATGTGAAAAGAACTGACAAAACAAAACTACAAACCCCCAATTGCTCAAGACTTTTTTTTTTTGAAAATGTCAGTGAATGTTGGAAATTAAAACTTGAATTGAAAAGAAACCGAATAAGCAATCATTTTAGGAAGCTAGCCTGTTAGCAGGTTGGCTAAGAGCCGTTTTTCTGATTGTCTCTGTTATTTCATGAGGAAAACAGGTGCTGACGAGGGGCTTTATTGTTGTAAACAAACCATATAAAACTTAAACTTAAACTTTGACCACAACCATTGACACCAAGTAAGACTCTTTGACTGTATAAAATATGGGTCTGAAAAGTGAAGCCAAAGCAGAAGTGCCTTGAACCTGCTTTCTTTCTAAAGGCCAGCAGCAGGGGCGACTCCACTGGTTGAATTGTATGTAAGCTCATGAGAAAATGATCTTACTTCTCAGTTGATTTTTCGCCTAACAGTTTCCTAATGAGTTAATGGTTCCAGTCACTAGTGTCAAGTCTTCATCAATACAGACATACGTTACGTGACTTGCAGTAATTCATACATTCATACACTGATGGTGGTGGCTGCCATGCAAGATGGCAACCAGCACATCAGTTGCAACCACCAATCAGATCCGATCAGGATAACCTCCCCCAGCTCCACCCTCTCGTCTAAAGCATTGGTCACTTCTGGCTCCAAAAAACCCAACACACCAGTGGGGGACATCGGAGCGGGTTTGCGCTTTGAACATCTTGAAAATAGCCGTGAAACATGAAAGGGATGTGCCCCTGTGGGAGTTTTAAAGGGAGGCTTTGTCTGTTTAACACCTGCTGTCCTGCACCGATTCCACATACATTTGTGCCATGTCTCCGTGCCTACGTCTGCTTCAAGCACAACTCACACAGTCAACTGACAAACTTCATCCCAGTTGAGACAAGGAGTGAGACAAAAATCGTACTATGGCAACTTAAAACAACTTTGGAAGTGGAATCAAATCCATCAGACTTTTTCACTTTACTCAACAGCAGTTGTGTTTTGCAGGTATCAGCTTTCTGTGAGTCTGCTTGTTATGTATTAAGTCATTACTTGCGGGGGAGTCGACTCTGCGTGATGGCGCCAGAGAACAAAGCTGGAAACCCTTTACTGAGACAGAGAGATAGACGGATAGACATCTAGATAGACAGGCAGATAGAAAGGCGGGGAGACAGACAGCAATCACACAGCACAAACACCATAGAGGTCAATGCTATCACAGAAACGAGCGGTTATTTCGTAGCATTTCATCATCATCATCTATCTTGGTCGCTTGTACGCTCTCTCCCTCTTTCATGGCTGGATTTCTCATTGATGACAAAGCCATTTATGTCTCTCTTATGTTCCCTCCTGCCTCCCTTGTCTTCCTCTTCCTCCTCCCTCCTCCCTCCTCCTCCCTCCTTCCTCCCTCACCCGTCCCTCACTGCCTCTCTCTTTTTCTTCTTCTTGCTATTTATGCTTCCTCTGTTTTATTTTCTCTGTTTTTTTTCCTCTCGCTCTTGCACTTTCTTTTGTCTCTCATGCTCATTTTGCATCTCTTTTACTCCCCCCTTTGTCTTTCTTTGCCTTGCTTGCACTCGCATCTCTGCTATTTTTTTCCTCCTCTCTCACCTCGTCTTCCTCACTCCTCTTCCTCCTCACTCCGCCTCTTACATCATTTTTTCCATTTTACCTTTCTCTCTCCCATGATTTAAATTCTGCTCATCATCTTTCTTACTTTGCCTCTTACTCCGCTCTTCCATCCCTTCTCTCCCTCCTTTACATGCTTTCTTCCTCTCTTCCCGCCTCTCTTATTCTTCTCACCGACTCTACTTCTCCTTTTCTTTGCCTTGTTTATTTCCCTACTTTCAAATTCACCCCCTTTCGCCCTCCTCCCATCCATTATGGAGTTATGGATTATGGATCCTTATGCTCACATTTTTACTTTACTTTACTCTCACCCTTTCCCTCTCTAACTCCCTTTTTCTCCCTCTTCCAGTCCTTCCTTCTTTCCGTCCTTTCTACATATTTCTCCTTCACCTCTGCCACATTCACTCTCCCCGGTCCTCCCCGCTGTCCTGCCTCTTTCGACCTTCCTGTCTCTCATCTTCCTCCCATCCTCACCCCGCTTTTTTTGCCACCCTCCACGGCATTTTCACTTCCCATCTCTCTGCCACCTCACTTCCCTTTTCTTTGTCCTTGCATCCTCTCGTTTTCCCTCGTCACTTCCTTTTCTTCATCTGCCACATTTTTCACACTTTTCTTTCGCTTCTTCTTTAGTAGAGCCAGAAACATGTGAGAACTATTACACGTCCCTCGCAGTGAGAAAGAGACACGCAATTAATCGCTGTGTTCAAGTTATAAAAGTTTACAAGCCAGAAAATAACATAATACTTAGCATCAGCAGTTAATAATTTAAAAAGCAGACCTTGTACAGCTTTTCCTCCTAAATATTTCATAAAGCAGAATAATTACAAATGCACATGTCTAATTATTGATATCCTGTTCCTCTTTCACCTTCAGCGCTCAGAGACACCCGCATCCAGCTGCACCGCTCGACTAACACCGAGCTTTCCATCACCATCGGCGAAGTGCAGCTGTCCGACGAGGGCGAGTATACCTGCTCCATCTTCACCATGCCAGTCCGCACCGCCCGAGCCACAGTCACTGTACTAGGTGGGTCACACATACACACACGCACACAACACACATTCACATAATGTGCATTTCGAGGGTGGGGGGGTGAAATCTGTTGTTTCGATGTTGCCAAAAACGGAGGTTGCAACGTTTTCGAAACCTTGAAATGAACCGTGGAAGTGAAAGTGAGTCACGTTCATCTCTAACAGCTGTGTTAAACAAGGTTTCGTGATCTCTGAGAGAAAGAGAAAACATTTTTTAGTAAACTTCTTTCTATTTCCTCTCTGTCCTTCAAGATGGATCCCTCTCTTTGATGCCCATCCTAAGGTTTCGTTTGATATCGATTTCCTATTTAGGCTTTTCTCAAAATGTCGTCTTTGTTCCTGCTGAGGCCAAATGGTGCGGAGTGACATTCTTACCCACCCTGTGTTCGTACTCTAGCGTGTCTCCTTTGAGACTGATTGACGGCTGTACAAATCGGTTTTGCTCCCGAAACCTGTAGGATTATGACAAATTTGAATGGATGATTCGAGGCTTTTGGCATCTTTTCTTGTTTTCTCCGCGGCTGTCACACTGTTAATAACAATTTTACAACAAATGTCTGCTCGCCAGCTTCAGAGGACACAAAGAAAGTCTCAGAAAAAGTGTCTCGAATTCACCTTGATGCACCGCTGTGGCATTGTGCTAGTCTGACCTACCCTGCAGAGTTTACCCTCTCTCAGAGCACAATGAAGTTTGACCCTGTGGATATTTCCCGTAAGTGTGACATGCTAAAAGAGTCTGCCTGTTGGCGTGAGGCAAAGCACTGGTCATATAGCAGTTCTATGAAGTTAGAGGACAGATGAAAGACAGATAAGAAGCAAATGTCGATCATCACGGCGCCTGTCGATCAATGCAGCGAAGCGGAGATATTCCCTCATTTAGTCTCTAGTGTGAGTAAAGCTGCCAAAAGAATCACTGGAAATGTCATGATTCCTCGCGTTCCTCGAGACGCCCTTATCCCGTTTGATCCAGATCCTTCCTCATAGCGCTAACCTTTTACGAGGTTATGACCTCATATAACTCTTGTGTGGAGATAAACCAGCTCCACTCATCTTCCTTGTGATCGATGTTATATGTGTGATGCTTCCTCGCAGCCGGCAATAAATTGCGGCCATCCTGTCAGCAGTGGTTGGACCTGTGTATTGATTGGATATTGGCCTAATCGGCTTTGGACCCCCACAAACAGCCTTTCAAGTATTGATTTTTATTAGCCGAGTTGTTATTGTTCCTCAGCATCAGCTAATTCTGGACATATTTCATGGTTTCACTTGAAGACGAGAACAAAGCAGAGTGCTTGGCTGTAATACTGTAATGCACCAACTAATAGCGATGCAACCGCAATGGAGACTTACTGTATACATGGGAGAGACAGCTGGTTGGACGTTCCCGGGAGGGTTGTGGCCGGCAGATTTACGGCCAATATTTCAGGGCATCCAAGTCCACTTTAATTTTTTATTTTTTTTGCAATTGCTGTGTAATGAAAGCTATTCTTCAAGCTGATAATGAAAAACCTGCGTCTACATTTACTCAACAAATGAGCTTCTGTCCCTTAATTTGGCACACCTTCTGATGTGGACGAATAATACGTCTTCACTGGAATTGAGGATTTCTGAGTGTTTGCCGTTTTTCTCTCAACTTTTTGTGATTTAATACGAATAAAAAAGATTGCTGGATGTAAGCCAAGCACAGAACATTTCTGCCCAACTCCCTTGGAGAATGGACTTAATGGAAACAAGATAAGATGAAATTGTGAAATTTAAGGCGGGGCAGGAGTGGCTTATGTTTCAACGGCTGTCGAGTGACTGGAAGGCCACGGGGTTCACCCTCAGATTTGGGGGATAGTCAATCAACATCTGCGGGAGCATCTGTGAATAAAACATTTTGAGGATATTTATCCAAATGCTTTGGCAGAGCTGCAAAGAAGAGAATTCAATATAGCCGCTCTGGACAGCAGAATGAGCAGAACGCCTGAAATGTTAATGCGATGTTTGTGTGTGAGTGGGGGAGGGGACTGTGTGTGTCGGAGCAGTGGTGAAGACGGCTCTAGTTTGGCCCTCTAAATTCAAATAAACATGTGAACCACTCCTCCGTATTTCTTCCAAATTTGCCGTAATTGTGATTCAAGCATTCTTTTTTTTCTTGCTGTAATTGACAGCTGTGACACTGTATTCTGCGTTCAATAAATATTTCATGACCCCTGAGAGGGAGCCAAACCATTAAAAATGTATGGTAAAATGTTTAAAACGCGCAGACCGCTCTGGGAACATCGGCCAAAGATATCCAGTTTTGGCACCGCAGTGCTCGTGTGTGTGTGTGTGTGTGTGATTCATTCTTGTTTAGACATGTGCAGCCATTTGACAGATGCACACACAAACACACACGAGCGCAATACTGCTGAGTGTGGTCAGTTTTAAATGCCTGTGTGCCCCTTGGTGTAAAATGTGTGGCGCGCCGGCTCTGCTCTCCCCTGAGCTAAGCAGAGAATAATTTATAATGGCTTTATTCTCTTTTATTCTCCTTGTAGAGGGAAGGGTCTCGACAGGGCTTCTCTAACCAATTCTATATGTGCAGTATTATACCCTCATTAATATTCAATGTTACTTTACTGCCAGAGAGCTTCCGCACACAGTGCACTACATCAAATACTGCTACATTAAAAATTGACCACATTTTTATTTTTTTGATCTTTACCTTGGATAGTTCACAGCACTTCATAATGGCACCTCTGTGTCCACTGTTTGCCGATTAGCAGGCGGTTACCCAATCGATCAATCTATCTATCTATCTATCTATCTATCTATCTATCTATCTATCTATCTATCTATCTATCTATCTATCTATACATCTATACAGCCATACATCCATACATCCATACATCCATACATCCATCTAAACCATCCATCTCGTCTATCTAGTATCTATCCTGCCCACTTGTTATATTTCACAAATTTCTAGAACTTCTGGACGGAAAAGTGTCAATAATTTCAATAACTGGTACAAAAACTTTCCCTAACTCTTTGGTCAGGTTTGAATTGTGCCATTAGTTACTTATGAAATGTTTGTCAATTACTGTAAACATATTTTTTTTCAAACTTGAGAGAGTCACTGTTTGTCATAAAACTAATCAAGTATAAAACTGTGAAAGTATTTCATTACAAAGAATACAGTCACGTTAGTAATGCCGTCTTGTTTACGTAATGCTCACCAAAACCCTCAACATCTACCTATCTTTGTAAAGGCGGTCACACAAACAAAATTTTCTAGCTCACAGAACTCACTTACTCTCCTTTGCAACTTTTCAGGTTCATGATTTTATTTCTGGTCACTGCTAGTATAGGTTTACATGCTTTATTGTTCATAAAATGAGTTTTCTCATACTGTCCAGTGCTGCCCTGCTCCTGAATATCCAGTCCCCTCTGATTGGTCAGCTCACACATGCCTGACCCAGCACCGCTAACAACAACAGAGCAGTTGTGCTTAATCAATTGTTATGTGCCAAACTACCCGCTCGGCATAACACGCGGAAGTCGCAGAATTAAAGGCGGGTCTGCTGATGATGCTTTTCAGAAACAGTGTTTTCTGTGGGAGAACAGAACTACTGGACCTTTTTTACTTTTACGATCTACACTGAAGGAAAGTAAAACAATTCAAAGCGAAGTAGGTCTCCTTTTTCTGTGTTGATGGCCATGTGGGTGTTGGTGACGTATGTTGAAAGAGTGGCTTCAACCAAAACTAACCCCATCTTTACAACAAACTGCAACTTTCTCAAAATTATCTTTTGAATTGAGAAACATCATGTTTGTACTTCATGGCATAATTCAAATGGGATCAAAATTTTTTTTTTCTTGCCATTAACCAGCATACATACATTTTCCAGAGTAAGGTCCTTTGAGGGAGACTGGAGGGAGAGTCTTTGTCTATCTGTATTACCATAGACGTATTTCAGTCACAAAATCTGATAGGTCACAGAATTTAGTGTAACATCGGCAATGTTTGGTTGAGTGTAAAAAAGTCAAAGCCATCGTAATGAAGGATCTTCTTTACAGCAGTTTATGGGCTCTCTTTGTAGAGAGGGCTTTCTGTCCATCACTTTCTCTCTCCTCCCTCGGTATGTGGTGGAGGGATGCGGTAGACAGCAAACTGAACATTCATTACTTTCCAAAAGCGGAATGACAGTAATCTCCACCAAGACTTGGAGAAAAGTGCCGCCCACAATGGTTACAGATGGAGGATGGAGGGGAAAGTTTCATTCTCTCCACTCTTGCCTTTTTGACGGTGTTGAATCTGAAATATTTTGGCAGGGTGGGTGTGTACATTCATTCTCCCACTTGTGTTGTTTTCCCCTCAGAGTTAGAGTAGTAATTAAGCAAAAATGTTTTTCTTATTTTGACCGACTGTGCTGAAATCTGGAAGAATACACGTGGGAAAGGAAGATGTATCATGACATTTTGGTTTGGCCAGGGTGAATCCTGATGGCTCACATCGAATGTGACCTTTGGGTCATCTCTTCCCTCCGTCTCCCTCAGTTTGTCTTGCAGACGATCACACAAAGCACCAGTGTCCCCTCAAAAGCCCATTTAGTCTGAGGGAGTCATTCTAACTCCCATCTTGGCTCTTGACTAATGAATTCTGGGAGTCGTGTTTAATAATCCCTGTAAAATGTAATTTTTTTGACATTTTGAACTGACCTGAAGTACTGATAACGAACAGTTACACAATATTATTTACCAGACTGATTTGAATTGTGGAAAGGCCACGGCTGTCAGACTTAATGTCGACCTCATGCTGCTGACTTTGAAGTGATAAAGCATTAATTACTTCACATTGAATTAAATGCATTTCCATGTTCATCATCACTTTTCCTTCTTGGCCTTCACTGCATTATGTTGGAATACTTGATATGTGACATAAGTACAGATGGAATGATACGTTTAAGGTGTAATGTGTAAGACAGTAAGAGTCTATCATGGAATTTCCCCATGACATAGTACGTATTACGATTGCAATCTGAAAAACTTCACAAATTGATAGATGTATTAAACACATGATATTGCATCCGATACTGACCTTATTGCAGTAAGCAGAGCTGGAATCTGCAAGAAATAACCGAGCCACAATAGTTGATCAGTGTTATAGTAAAATGTAGTGTTTCTGCGTTAAATCCCAGCTGAACTTTCTGTGCTGCGGCAATCCCCATTGTTACCTTACATGGAAATGATTACAATTGCTGGATGGAGATTTCCTATTTTTTTACAAGGAGTAAGGCACAGCGCACTCAGCTCATGTTTTGGCCTAAATACTTGCTGCTGAATCTTTAATGAAGTGAATAATCAGAAGAGAACGACAAGCACAGCACTTCCATTTGACTCTTTTGTATTTAGTATACATTATTCTTTTTTTCCTACTTTCATATGAATATCGCAAGCAACCTGTTCTTTATATCTCACAGTCTTACAAGTCCTTTTTCCCTTAATGACAAAATTAGAGTTTTTATATCTGCCACCACAATGGATGAGGTGAGGTTTAAGCAAACCAGCTCATTGGTTACAGTTAGAGAAAGGTGGTGGTCATAATCACAATAGACTGTGGCCCCAAGAGTTGTTCTGGAGCTGTAACGCCATTAAGCCTCATCCATCTTCGCCTCTCACTTTAAGTGATCAGATTTCAGCAAAACATAAAAAATGTTCTCGTTCCTCTTCGCTAATGGACACTGATGGAGAGACAGTAGCTCTGATGCTTCTGGAAGGTCAGGGTACACAGAAGCTTCACAGATATTTGAGCTGCTGTGCAATGACTCTGAACCACTTCTGGGCCGAATCGTTGCAGGCCTGCGTCATTATTTTTCTCCGAGCCGGTTTTCACCAGAGCTTTCGGAATTTACCAAATTAATACCCCAATTCGATATCCAACAACTTTGCAGACAGGCTGCAGTACTTGTTAGAAGCTCAGCCATTGGCCCTGAACTTTTGCTTTTTTTTCTGGCTTCAAGGTGAGGCCCCACAGCATGAAACTTTTCTTCCTCTCTTGCCAACTCTGTGACTCTGTCCGTCTCTCCTTCCCCCCCAGGTGTGCCCGGCAAACCTCAGATCTCAGGCTTTGAGAATCCAGTGACGGAGGGGGGCGAGGTCACCCTGACCTGCACCAGTACTGGCAGCAAACCCCCCGCCAAGCTGCACTGGTACCGAGGAGACCAGGAGTTGGAAGGTGAGAGACTCAGTGAGTGTGTGTTGACGCTTTGAGAGTGTGCTTGTGACTGTGTTTGTGTGTTGTGGGGTCAAAAAAAGTGCGATTGACGTGTCTGTTGTTGTACTACTGGCTTGTAGTCACGCTGGACGCTGTGTGTGTGGTAAAGGAAGCACAAGGGTGTGGTTATGTGTTATGTGTGTAGGGCAGTGTGTGTGTGTGTGTGTGTGTGTGTGTGTGTGTGTGTGTGTGTGGCTGGAAAGATACTCCATAGGAATGCAAGGATGTGGTTTGTGCTTGTGTACATGTGTTTTTCTGCGGGTTTACAATATGTGTTTGTGTGATCCT
>OMLP01045232.1:51055-66063 GCA_900302685.1 Spondyliosoma cantharus | reverse complement strand
GTGTCCCCTTTAAGAGTCCGCCATGTTGCATTTCAGAGGTCATCATATTATTGGAGTGTTGGACGAGGTGTGTTCAGTTGATTGCAATCTGCAACCTCACCACTAGATGTCACTAAGTCCGAAACACTGGAGCTTTGAATAATGTTTTCACAGAGACTGTAAGTATGGAAGCCAAAAAAAGCAGCCTGCCGTGTTTTTGTGTGCATTCAAATCTGTGTCTTTGTGTGTGTGTGTGTGTGTGCCACCACGGTATGAACAGACCCACTGCAATATGTTCGGGAGAATACCTTGCAGAGTGCACAGCAGACAACAGTTCATTATTGCATGATTACCATATGCTTGTGAGACTGTGGGTTCAAACCTGGTTCAGATCCAGCTGGTGGTTCACGTCCCATCTCATTCCATCTCCTCTCACTCCGCTGTCTGCTGTGTACAGTACACTGCATATTAATCAGACGTGCCTTTTTTGCGACAGAGACGCAGCCTTTTAGACCCTCCGATTTGTTTATGATGAATGACGACGAAAAAAAAGTCTTCTCTCGTCACCGGTCATTTTTTTTTGGAGCAGATTCGAAGGCGAGCGCTGGACCCCTGCCAGTTTGTAGCAGGTGATGTCAAATCGAGTAACTCTTTTCTGTTAGAAAGGAGAGAGTAAAACAAGAGGCCATCTGTGCTCGTGGAGCTTTGGTAGGAAGTGAACGCAGGCTTGCAAATCTCACTTTGTACAGATGTGTGTGTGTGTGTGTGTGTGTGTGTGTTGTGTGTGTGTGTTAGTGCATCCCGTGTATTTGCTAACTGGCAGTGATTCACAGATAAAAGCCGACAGAGATGTGCAGTCACTGAAAGATTAACAGCGTGTCAGTGTCGTATGATTCAAATTTCTCTGCATTATGAATGTAAGGATGAGTTTAAAAATACACAGGACTGTGAATTATTCAGCCTCTCCCCTCACACTCTGAGGTTTTTCACTTGATGCTGCACAGACACGGCGAGCAACGTGCAGATAAACGAGGAAACCATCGGTGACATGAGATTTTGCAGGTGGAATGTTGATGTGAAGTAGCTTTTATGTTATGTTCAAGTGCTACAAAACCTTCTGCGCAACAACAGAAGAGGATACAATTAGTCTATTAAAAGCAGTGAAATGATTATGCGAGGCGAATATACCACCCATGGAGTGTGTAAATAAGGCAATTTATTTGCCTCCATGCATGCTAAACTCACACTTGGGGCTATGCTCTCCATATTCAAAGTGTGTCTTTGAATGTGTTAATAGAGAATACCTTCCTGTCTGATGTCTGAAAATTAGTTAATACCATTTTCACGTGAATGTTTGCCGTTTCGCGTCTGGCTCACTTTTTGGTTTTTTTTGCAACGACAAAAAAAAAAGCAGCACACTCTGAAGGCAAAATAAAGTCTTACAGCGTGTCGTCTGTGTTCATCTGGATCATACATATATGCATGGCTCAGAAAATTACTAATCTTGATTCATTATAGGATGCTGCCTAAAGCTCACAGTGGCTAAATGTGCGATCTGTAGGGAGCATGACATGCTGGGCTTTAGGTGGCTCGCGTCCGGTGCACGGGAGCCGTGCGTGCACACTGCCACCCAGTGAAGGCGAGCAAAAACTACAAGCCCTCGATGAGTCATTCTTGCAGCCTGACTGCCTTCCTCTGCCCTGCTGCAGAGGGACCCGGGTTGGGTAATAAATTAGTCTCTTTTAACATTCACAACTGATGGAAGGCAATCTCAAGGTCTGTGAAGATGAGGTTGAAAGGACTGTGTAGACGGTGTGCATAGAGTGAGAAGACAGGAGGGAGGAGGGAGTGACAGAAGGAGTGAGGCAGGGATATTGGGGGGGTGCTCTAAAGCACGAACAAGACTGCGTAAGCAAACGGAGCAGCAAGCACCAACCAGTCGGAGCAAGAAAACCACAGCTCCTGTCAATGGGCCAGAGAGAAAGAAAGAGAGAGGGAGAGAAGGGAGAGAAGGAGATGTACGCAGGTCATCATTATGAACTTGGAAAAATAACACGCCTGCAACAGTCCTGCGAGGCTATTTCAGGACGTAGAGAAACATTTTACCAAAAGAAGTTTATTTTCAGTGGCTCACAAAATGACTGGTTTCACAAAGTTTATAATTAGACAGAGGCCGGCGTCCTTTTTTTTTTTTTTTTTTTTTTTTATAAAACCTGGCATTGAACACGGTCCTCAAGGGCAGGAGGCTGTAAAAGGCTGTAAAAGTTTTCAACATCTTTTATTTCCTCTATAACCTTGATGAGCAACATATGTTCTAAAGAGGTCATTGATAGTATGAGTTTATGCTTCAAGTTCAACTTCCCCTGCACAGAGAGCGAACCACGGAGCATGTTTCATTTTTAACACGGCCTGATCACGCTGCATTATTTAGCAATCAGCAGTAAAGCCTGCCAAGGAAATGTCCGTGGATTCACACCACATTTGTGCAGCACATTACCAGTAAACTGTGATTCAATTATATCAGGAAGTCAGTATCTACATTTCAAATTAAGCCTGTGGAGCATGTCGGTCATGTGAATTAAGGACTGAAAAGGGTACAGTAGATAGAGAGTTTTCCTCAGAGGAGGCGTTAGAAAAATAGCCAGAAAGGTGGTGTGGAAACTGTTACCTTCAACATGCGTAGTGCTGAAAGGAAATGTCACAGGTGTTTATCCATTCGCTGAACTCCTCTCTTCCATAACATGCAGCGAAATTGCCATAAGACCTCTAAATGACTGTAGACTGTAGTCAATTTCCAGAGCCAGAGCTCCATGAAGTCTGGTAATACCGTCGTCCAGTCCACCATGAAACGTATTAAGGCGGGCGCTCTATTCATCTGGGGATAAATAGCTCCCCTTGCACTTCTCAGGTTAATCTTTTTTTACTCGTGTGTCTTTTGTTAATAAATGTTTCTTGCACCCTTCATTTAATGATAGAAGAATAAGTATGCATGCTGGGCACTTTCTCGCCCTTCCTCTTTTCATTCTGCATTCAATCACAACCTGCGATGCAATATTCCATCAAGTAATTACCGTGTGACAGGTAATTTTAGTCAAGTGAGGCCTGAATACATTGCTGAAACCTGCATGATGTTATTTAAAAACTGCCATAACGGATTGATAAAAAGGATTTAATCACTGTCATTAATTAAGGCCCATACGTGGACCTTTATTTGCTGTGATTTATTTTACGTCCAGCCTAAATATCGTCATCAATTCAAGTGAAATATGGGCTGAAAACAGCCACACATTACACACACTGAATGGCTTAAATAGGCCATACATTTAAATTCTCCACCTGTCCAACGTCTCACTCTCCTCCCCTGTGCCATTCTCAGGAAATTACATCATTACACCATTTTTAACTAAGCAGCCCCGGGGCACGGAGCTACTTGATCCATCTTCATCTGTCTGCCGCTCTCGGGGGTTTGACGTCCACATCATAAACTTCGACAGTCTGTACAAACACACACCGTGAAAGCAGAGGAAGCACATCGTGAAAGGAGCGATGACATTGACAAAGTGAGAGGGCGGCCATAGTGCAATGTAACAGCACGCTGCCACTTATGAAAACACCTGCTCCACACTGTCAGCAACTTAACCTTCTATCACCTAAATCCCCACTGGAGGATTATACGTGACAGATGTAGGATGGGGGGGGTTCAGGGGCGGGGGTGACAGAAGTGACTTCATAAGTAAGTCGGGTTTTTTTGGGGGTTTTTTTGGAGAAGGATGAAGATAGAAAAACAGCTGAAAGAGACAGAAGAGTGGAAGAGAGAGGGCAAACAAACAAGACTAATAATTACAAAATGCGGAAATGAAAGACCTCATTAGCTTGTGCAATGTGACAACGCGCAGGAACCATTTATTGTTCATCCGTCCATTTAGAACTGGTGAAATCGAAAAGCTTTACCTTCCAGTTCAGCTCCCACGGTCCGATAAGTCGCTCCAATTACTGCTGACGCCGCACCAATCCACCCGTGACCGTTACGCTTCATTTTACCCTCCCTCACGACAACCCAGTCACCAGCATAAACATTGGCAATGTACATTTCTAGCAAACCGTAGAAAATGTTTTATGTTGGAACTTTACATTTCTTTAGGTTCAATTTTCTTTTTTTTATGTTGTGGCAGTACTGTGTTTATGGTCTGGTTAGGTTTAGACACAAACACCACTTGGTTAGGGTCAGGAAAAGATTGTGCTTTAGCTTAAAATACCTGTTTTTGTCACCATAAACACGGCTTGATGTGTCCTCCACTTCCCAACATGTATTCTGAACTTGATCTCGTAGAAATGTTGCACGTAGACCTATAACATGTACAAATGTGAACATATCGGTGGTTCGCAGATACATTCATTTATCCTGCCGACTGGGCTGCTGTGAGATACTTGAACCTCTTTACTTTATACAGCAGCACACTCCCAACTTGGAAGGAGAAATCCAATGTTTCCCAGCAGGGGAACGGCGGCCTCGGACTTGCAGATGCTGCCTCCATCTGAACCACTTCACACTTGACTGCAAACCACCCCAGAGCATACTGGAGGTCAGGGTCTGATGAAGCCAACAGAACCACATTATCTGTAAAGAACAGAGAAGCGATTGTGAGAGTCCCAAGCGGACACTCTTTTTCCTCTCGACTGTGAGTGGGGACGACCCTGGAGGAACGCAGTGACCACTGGAGCCATGTTTGACTTGAATCTGATTAGTTTGAAAAATAAAGACATTTGATAGACAAGAATGCTCTAGTGACAGACGACATTAACCGCAGGATCTAGTGTTTTTGAAATGTATGCACCAAAAGTCTGCATATGTCCAACTCTACCAGTCCCCCAACACGATGGAACATGTTGCTGATATGTTGTATCAGCCGATTCAAAATATCAGTATGATTCAATTAAGAAACAGTGTTTTGCCTTCAGAGAAAAGTGAAAAGTACATTTCAAACTACGAAATGTCCCGCTTCTGTAAAATTTTTAAACGCAAGAAAAAGAAATCGAATGCATGCTTCACAAACAGTAACAATATCATATCCGTCCAATAATTTCAGTCTGGATCAGTGTAGGATCAAACCCCTTGCGTTAAATAAAAGATATCTGCGAGTTTTTGCATCACTTGCGATGCTAATCTAGGGTTAAAAATGAGCAAGAATAACACTTCACTTACACCAGAAGGAGTTGATTCCATGTGAGCGCTGGCGTGGATTTTGTACAGTGTATATAAAGGATGATAAATGTGCCTTTTCACAGCTGAAAGGCAGCTAATGGAGCAGCCAGACTTGTTAGACAAAAGGCACTTTAACAAGGACATGAAAGACACAAAGGACATGGGAGTGTCCCGCATTAACACATCCTTCACCAGATGACAGTTCTGAACATTAAGACTGTGAGAAGTGTTGCACTGTTTAATTATTTGCATAACTTATATTATCCTTCATGTTGTGAGGAGGAGTTCAAGCCGCTCAGCACAGCACAGCCACTGATGAAGTTAAGTTAAATGTTGAATACCTAAACAAAAGGAGCCTTGTTATATTTGAGGCTCTACGGTGAATAAAGTTCTAACTAATGTCTTCATTATTTACCTTAGAATGATTTACTAATGCTTTTTAGATCATCAATAAGCCACTAATAAGTAGGACTTTTGGTTGCTGGGTGTATGGTTTCCTCGCACAACCTGTGTTGTCTCCTTATTTTATAATACAGACCCTTAAATCAAAGCTCGGGACAGGCAGTGTCCCATAAAATGTTTTTGGGACGAATGGAGATCCTCCTCAGTCTGCCTCCAGGATTACAGGGATTTTATATATGTAGCCTATGTATATATAACTCTCGCTTAGCAAATTAGAAACTAAACCAACATACTGCATCGTCTCACGCTGCTCCTGCTGTAATTATCGGTGTCTTATTATTCAGCCCGAGACCTGAGAAAAATATTATGTTAAACTCTGCTTAATGGGTAATTGGAAAATAATGAAAACAAATGACTATTTATCTAAATAGATCATTTATGACTGCATCATCAGATAGAAAAGGACAAACGCTGCCATAAATTACTTCCCACAGTCTGGCAACCCAAATGTCGTCTGTCTTAAGGGTCTATAGCTGATCATTTCAATATTATTAAATAATTAATGTATTACGGCCTTATCGCAGCCTAGAAACCTTTTACGAACGGTGTTATGTTAAAGAGTGACACCTTTGAATAACCTGCAGAATCAGGCGTCATCCATCAGGTGCTGTGTGTCACCATTTTGCTTGACACCGTCTTCCTTCATCTCTTTTTAAGTACTTTTGGGCTTAACCACTCAGCTCTCTCAGTGTAAGTTATGACTGTTTAATCCCATCAGCAACAGGGACTGCTGTCAGAGTCTCATTGAATTTGACAAATGACAGAGGAAGTACGAGTGGGATTCAGCTCAGGCAGGGTAAAATGTTGATTCATGGCTTCTGTAAACCCCACTGGCTAACTTCCCTAAAGCTTATGAGACTTTTCTGACCAGATTAATCTTCCATTAGACAACTTTTTTTTCCTCCCATACAGCAACACCAGGAGTCTCACCGGGGTGTTACAGTAGTTTCTCTCCGGCATCGGTTAAGACATGTTGTTGTGCTGGAGTTATTACGGTGAGTCTGGCTGGTTTCAGGCAGTCCTCATCAGTTCTCCTCCACTCTGTCCACTGTTTTTTTTTATTTTTTTTGTTCGATGATTGAGTTCTTACTAGTTGAATTTCACTGCAGTGAACAGATAACACAAGCCACTGTCTTAATTTATTTTACTTCTCGACAGTGTCCACAAGTGATTTATTACCTCCTGCCACAGGCTCCTGATTGGGTCATTCCTGCTAAATGAGGCAACATTAGCATACACAGTTATTTGAGGACACCATCCACGAATCCTTGAGCTCAACCCCACCGAGCGCCGACCAGTTGATTGCGGTGGAGGGAAAGGTCTCAAGGTTTGACTCAGGGAACATTTCACATTTAACAAATGCCAATTCTTCCGACTCTGACCTCAATCCTAAAATATGTAATAATAGTTAATGATTTATGATCTGCTATGATTAAATCTGATAAATGAAAGAAACATTTAGTCAATGTGATGCACGGGGAGGCAAAACGTCAGCAGTCGTCATTCTCTCCTCTCTCCAACTTGACTGTGTATTAGACTTGCATGGATGTTTAAAAATCACCCAAAGGTGCACATTAGGATAAAACACTGTAAGGGTGGAGGCCTGGATAACTCCAATTCACTTTGAATGGAGCTTCAGTATCTATTCACAGGTGATGAAATGTCATTCAAACTTATTTCAAAGTCAGAAAAATAGATGCAAAAAGGTTTCAACCACTTTATTGCAGTGTGTCAAAAACAATTTCAGCAATTGTAGGGGATATCCTGTGCAGGACTATCAGATTACAATGTTATAGTGACTGTAGTATTGCTTTAAAGGCTACAGGAATATCTGTTTTAAATCAATTTAATGTTATGTAGGTGTATTTAAGTATCCTATGCATGATTTCCCTGAGTTTTAAGTAGGTAGTGGGATAGTTTTTGGTCCGTCTGTTTCAATTAGGTTCAGATCCGAGTTTGAGTTTGCCTCCTCGGCCGCCGTACTTGTCGTCTCCAGTCAGGAAATACGACTTTGCCCGCTACTTACTAGCCGTGCTAACCACTGGGTGAAGCGATGGCTGAATATTCTCGCGTAAAATCAACCAAACTGGTTCTAAAAGGTCTTAACAAAGGGTAAGTGTGTCTTTTACTCAGTGTCATTAATCACTCCTAGCTGAAGCTGTATTCGCAGGTAACTAACTAGGTTTGTATCATTGTTGTGCTAAAGCTAGCTAAGGCTAATGCGTCAAATATCCGTTGCTGTTCTAGCTTACTGCGTATTTTTGGTTAAACCAGTCTGTTAATACAGACTTGTATGCAGATATTTGTCCACTAAATCCCCAGTTAGTGTTGCATTTAAAAGCCTGTCAGCTACTGTCATGAAAAAGGCTGCCGCAGATCTTAAATCTCACTCTCACAAGTTAGCTGTAGCTAGCTAACACGCTAGCCCCCTCCATTCTTTGGCTAGCGTGTTAGCCAAACATAACACCTGTAGTTTAAGCAGCAGATGACGTCAGAAATGTAAAATATGGTGATTTGACGTATGTTTGAATACAGTAAGGTTATGTCAGAGCATATGTGTGAAGTCCAAGTAAAAATAGATGATAAGTGGTCCCATCATTTTAATAGAAAAATTAAAAGCAAATAGGCTACCCTGACTCTTTGTAAATAAATGAATACAAGTACTTCAACCTTATGTTCTGTTTCACTTATGAGACAGTTCTGCGTTAAATGTAAAAAAAAAAAGGAATAATTTACAAAGTAATAAAGTTAAAAACATCCTTCACTTTGTTGTTGGACATCACTTGTAAGGTCGGTTTGTTTACTCAGTTTATTCAGTCATGAAATCAAAGAGAGTTTATTTATATGGTTTAGGAAATAGGATATCAGTCAAACAAGACTGAAGACTCTTTGTCTTCTGATTATGTTTATTTCTTATAAACTACACAGTGCACCTTTTAAGGTTAACCAGATTCAGTCTTTTCTGAAGGTCCTGAAGCTTCGTGCTGTAGAACCATAATATGTAACAACAACTTAATGATCACTCAGTGATTTGTTGTTGACTTTAAGGTCCTCACAGTAATCAAGGAAAATGTATTCACTTTCCACAAATCCGTTCGGCCACCTGCAAGGTTTAATTAAACATTTCGCAAGCTCATTACAAATGCCGACGTTTTTAAAATGTGTTGTTGTGTATTTTCACAGGAAAAAGAAGAAGCATAAGGATAGGAAGAGAAAAGCTGACGACGAAGAACAAAAACCTGATGTTGTTGGTAGGTATTTGGACTGGACTTCTAAATTAAACAACCCCCATTCCAAAAAAAGTTGGGCCGCTGTTTAAAACATAGATAAAAACGGAATGCAATGATTTGCAAATAATTTTCAACCTGTACTCAAATGAAAACAGTACAAAGAAAATGCTTTTTATCTTCTAACTTTGTTGTTTTTTGCAGATATACTCCTGTTCTGATTTTGTGAACATGCATCAAAAAAGTTGGGATAGGGGCAACAAAAGACTCTGAAAGTTGTAGAATGCTTGAAAAGAAACACCTGATTGACAAGAGAATATAATGATTAGGTATGGAAGGGGTAATATCAAAAGGCATGAACCAACATTGCCCTTGACCTTTGATCCCCAATGTGCTGCTTTAAAAACAGACACAACTGTACAAAAGATATAACTACATGGGCTTGAACAGTTTGGAAACAGTTGTCTGTAAACACAGTTACAGCTGCAACTACAAATATAAGTTAAGCTTCCACCTTGTAAAGTAAAAGCCGTACATCAATAACATCCAGAAACTCAGCCAGCTCCTCTGGGCCCTGATCTCACATGGACTGATGCAAATTAATGCGTCAACATTTCAGTTTTTGGAAATGGTGGCCGACATGTCTTCCGGTCTCAGGAAGATACAATTCCAGACTATTGAAAATGTGTGGTAGATTATAAAGCACAACAGAGATCCTGGACTGTTGAGCAATTGAAGTCATACATCAAGCAAGAATGAGAAAGAATTTCAGTTTCAGAACGTCAATAATTTCTGTTCTCACTTCCCAAACTCTCTGTGTTATTAAAAGAAAAGGTGATGTAACACAGTGGTAAAAATTCTCCTGTCCAACCTCTTTTGAAAGGTGTTGCAGGCATTGCATTGAGAATAAGCTTATAGCTTCAGTTTGAACATCGTCTTTGTGCTATATTTGATTAGATGTAGGCCGGAAAGGTTTGCAAATCATTCAGTCCTGTTTTAATTTACGTGCAGCATCCCAATTGTTTTTGACTCTGTGTTGCAGACGCCAACCAAATTTTATGTCCCATTAACCTCTCATTAAGAAAGTGAATATTCTTGTAGCATGTACTGTAGATGGGTGAGACAAGTTATTTTTTTGTGCTCTTTGCAATATTATAGGAGGAAATAAGCTTAGTTTTGTAGAACGCTTATATAAATACCTGTCATTATGGCATTTGCTGAAATATAGAATCCATATTATTTGCTTCTAGACTGATAATCATTAAAAAGAAATTGAGCACTGAAGCTAGTTCAACATTACTGATAGTTACTCATTACTCAGAGTATCAGAAACAACTTGGGTGTAGTTGTGGTTAAAAGTTATTTCAAATGTAAATATGAAGATCTTTTGAGAGTGATTTATACTTCTGTTTAACAATTTTTGGTTCGAGGTAGCCATTTTGTTTAAATGTAGATTATAGTTACAAATGATGCAACAACAGATACAACAGCCAGGAGCCTCTTTACAGTACTGATGCTGTTGTAATGTCACCCTGACTGTATGTCATAGAGTTTAGAAGCAAAACTGTATTTCGGCTGCTCCAAAAATTGACCTCTGAGTGGATTCTGAGCCTTAATGTTACAGCTCTCAACATGGGGTTTTCTCACCAGGTGGTTGGTGGGCCGTCGGCAGCTTCGGGGAAATCACTGGAATGATTGCCATAGAGATGCAGAACAACTCGTACGTCCACGCCCTGGACAGCGGGCTCTTCACAATCGGTGCACCACACAACGGTAAGAGGACGCATTGTAGTGACTTCGGTATTTTACACTCATTTCAAAAATGTAGTTTTGTGCATGAGAACTGCTGTGTTGATGCTCCAGGTCATATTTATGTCTCTGTAGTTTATATAATTGATGATATATAGATTCACTGTCAGATTTTACAAATATTTCAACTATTATTTTTCCAGGAGCCTTTCTGAACCAGATATAAACACATCTTGGGAGTCTTTTTTTTTAATTAAGGTTATGTTTTGTTGCAGAACAAGACAATAATAGTCTTCGTTGCTTGTCTGGGTGATGATTCAATATTATTGTACTTCAAGCTGAATTTTACAGCAATGTTACTGTTTTTGAACACCATTTTCAGAACGGTGTTGTCCAATTAATCAACACAAACAAAATTACTAAGCTTGGTCTTCGATTTAAATGTTTTTATTTGGGCTGCAATAGTTAATTTGATAATAAGTCAATCAAGAGCAAAATAATAAGCAGCTACTATGATAATCGAATAATCATTTTCAACATTTATCAAGTACTGCATTTTTGTTTGTTTCCAGCTTCTCCAATGTGAGAGGTTGACACATTTCTTTGTCATTTACATACTAAAATTGGCATAAATCGATTATGAATATCAGTGTCACCCAACATTACCAATGCTGATGTGTGTAGCACAGGGGAAAAGATTGGGACTCTACCTGGGAGAAATTGCATAATAGCATCATAATGAAATAATAGCTCCATGTAGGATGTTAGCTGTTTTTAAATGAAGATGCACTTCTAGATTTTTGCACTTATCCCTTAGTTGGACATACTTGAAGAACTTTTGAGGTACCGTTTACTGTATGCTCCAGGTGTTGTGAGGATGAAGTGTACAAAGCAGTAAGTGTTTAAGTAGTAAATCCAGACGCCAGACAGAAAAAGGCTGAACAGGGGTTGAGTTGAGGGTAAGGACAGAGCTAACGCAGAGCTTTCACTCACTTCTGCCTTCAGGCACTTCTGAGGAGCGGTGCTCATTCAGTCACTACAAACAATTAATTCCGCCTACGTTTTGTGAGAACCTGTGAAAATGGCTGGGAGATCGAAACATCCCAATTCCCTACGTGGCTCCTCATCCTCGGCATGCACATAAGCTCGTTTCTAGGAGATGAAAGAGGATGCGAGCTAGCAGTATAGAAACGGATTAGAGATTCCCCCTCCTGACTGGCTCGTCTGCACAGGAGCCACGCTTCGGATGATGCAGCATTTTAGAAAACTGAAAAAGATGTCCACATTCACCTGCAGGTCAGAGGAAGCATACTGATGTTCTCTTAGCCGACTCTGAGAGTCACCATCTGACGCATTTCAAAGATAATTAGCCTTTTGAAAAAGCATCTTATGTCACATTTTACGTCTAGTTTATTAATGCTCTCCTCGTTAACGTCTTGCAGGCTCTGCGCTCCCTTGACCTGAACCCTGTTTGAAGCACTACAAATTATGCAGAAGTTTGATTTATTTTAAAGGTCAAGAAGTGACCTAATTACAGGCAGATCAGTTTTGTAAAATCGTGAAGAACCCAAGAGACGTCAGTTTAAAATAATGCAAGCATTTAAATGCAGCACAACAGTTCGTTCCATGTCTCATTGCTGGTGAATTGGACCCAGATCAGCGCAGCACTACCTAGCCAGAGGGTTTGAATTATTAATTACAAGAATGCATAACTAAAATGGGAGGCAGCTCTCAAGGAACTTGGTGTGAGAAGAAATTATTCACATTTTAATGTGGCACTAATTGCAATAACTGTTACAAAGCAATTAATTAAATACTAAATTATGTTTTAATGTGGAAAAAGCTGAAAGATCGGTGTCCAGAATTGGATTACAGGTCAAACTTATATTAGAGAAAAATTCAAACAAAACACAACAAAAAATTTATTATTTCTATGTATGGACCAAAATAAAGACATTTGCAAAGAAACCCTAAAAAACATCAAATCTTTAAAAGGCAAACATTGTTTGATATGTTTCAGAGGATGAAGGACCCGACCCTCCAGAACAGTTTACTGCCATCAAGGTGTCAGACTCGAGGTGAGAACACAGAGACAAAATACAGTGTATTTGCATCCACAGATATTGCTTCACCAACAGATTTAATACCAGGCTTCTGCAGGGGCTTTTTACTGTGTCGAGATGTACAAGAGTAATTTACCCTTCCATGGGCCCCTCGAGCCAATCTTTGTGGAGGACTGGAGCGCTTTCTTCAGTTGTTGGATCTCGGGTGAACTCTGCTGATTTTATTTAACCTTTCCTGTCATGAAGACAAAGCAACTCCGTGTAGCCACAGAAGTAACACATATTGGCTTTCCCAATAAACATCAGACCAGCCTTTTTTAAGGCATTGTGAAGGTTGTGCCTGTGCACTCCATTGAAGAATGAATTTGGTCATTTTTGCTGTTGCAGGATAGCCTTGAAGTCTGGATACGGCAAATACATTGGTATCAACTCTGAGGGTTTGGTGGTGGGGCGCTCCGATGCCATCGGCTCCAGGGAACAATGGGAACCAGTCTTTCAGGACGTGAGTTGAATTCTATGTAGTTTGTCTTTTCCCTGGGTGCATACGTACATTTTACCCTTTTGACCAGCAAATTGGCAAAACAAAAAAGCAGGTCTCACATAGAGGGTTATACCGGAGATGTATTTCAGGTTGCGCGACACAGATTTTTTTTCAGACGTTACCAATAACCGATAAATACCTACTACTCATGGCTGATACCTGTAGTTTAATGCACACCTGAGCATAAGAAAGGCTCAGATGTATAAAACAAACATGGATGATTAAATATTCCATACATAATTTGATTTGTTGTGTTAAAACTCTTAACTTATTAAAAATGTATTTGCATCTTTATATTTTCTTATTTCTAGTGGTGCCCATATGAGTAACTATAAGTGCCTGAAAATGTTTAGAATATAATATTTTTTTGCACATCACATAATAAGAGACCCATATTTTAGTCGCTCACGGCTCGCCTCGTGGCTGATGCGAGTTCAGCCCGCGAGAGATAACGGTTTGTTGTCGTCAGGAACAGCTAATTCATTATGCAGAATGCATCTACCTTATCGCTATCACGCACTGCTCGCCTTGATGCTTTGTTGAACCTATAAACAACCTGCCCGGCACAACCTTGAGACTCTCTTACATCAAATATCAGGCAACCTTTCATGCCTGTCACAACAACCAATCCCACCGCAATTCTATCTAATCTACTGCCTCCTCCACTGTCTTCTTTCTGTTCTGCCTCAGGGCAAAATGGCTCTCCTGGCAGCAAATAGCTGTTTCATCTCCTACAGTGACAGTGGGGACATCGTGGCTAAGAGCAAGACAGCAGGGGATGACGAGGTGCTGAAGGTGATGTGTAAATTGTGCCCTTCCACAAGGATGCATGTTAATCCTTTCATTTTAAGCATGCGATCTCTGTGGGGTCCTGACAGTGGAGATGGAAGGGGTAAATGCTTGTGACCTCGCTTCAGGGGGGGAGTTCAAGGTATTGATATTTAATGCAAAACTTCTTTCTGTTGTTTTTCTCCCCTGAATGATGAACAGATCAGATCGACTGCGGAACGAGAGCCCAAGCGTAAAGATGACATTGCTGAAGAGGACAGGGGCAATGTGAAGTCGTGTGAGGTCAACTATGTGTACGTAACCTCTGCTGTGATTACTTTGGCTCTGACTTAACAAGCAAGCAGCCCGCTCAATAACTAATGAAGGAAAACCCATGTTGGCTTCTCTCTGCATTAAACTTTAATATTCACTGCCTGTCACCATCTTCTAGGCTCATTAGTGCCGCTAATGTGCACAAATTACAGAGTGTAATCAACTCCTTTCTGACAGAATGTCTCTAACTATAGTTTTATAAACATAGCTTCTAGTCCTGGACTTGACATGGTTGACAAATTAATTGTCGTATGTGTTCGAATGTCACCAGATGCATGAAAAACGTCCTGGGCTGCACCCAGTCAACATGTTTACACAGTAGTCGTTTTTATACTGGGCAGTAAGCTGCCAATTGGCCGCCCTTTTGCCGGCCGGTCCACGGTTTTAGACAGAAGGCTCGGAGGGTACGCTTATTTTCGCCTCCATTTCTATGTAAAAACGAGACATCAATGTGCCGGCCTCTGCGTGAGATGGGCGGAGGTGTCGATGACCTGCACTGTTGTGCGACCCACCGCCGGGGAGTTTTAAAACCAGGAAACAGCTGATCACAGCAGTCAGTCCATCACTTCATCCGCGGGCGTCAAGATGCGCAACTGGAAAGCCGCTGAGATCCAGGAGATGCTAGCGTCTCTGTAGCGGACACAACCACACAGCTGTTTGGTTGAGTCCGCCAGCTGTCCGCT
>OMLP01045232.1:27415-44547 GCA_900302685.1 Spondyliosoma cantharus | reverse complement strand
ACTTTCCCCCCAAATTTTGAATTTTTTATTCTGACTTTTGTTCTTAACTTGTAAAGTCAGAAGTTAAAAGTTAAGGGAAAAGAGTCAACGTTTTGAGAAAACGTTGAGGGGAAAAAATGTAAGAATTTGGGGAAAAGTTAAGGATAAGAATAAGTACACATTTGGGGGAAAGTCAAAAAGCCAGAATATTTAGAAAAACTTGAGAAAAAAAAAGTAATAATAAGTTAAGGGAAAAGATTCAACATTTTGAGAAAAGGTTAAGGGAAAAATGTCAGAATTTTGGGCGAAAGTCTAAAAATATTGTCAAATTTTGAGGACAAGTTTGAAAAATAAGTCAGAAGTTAAAAGTTAAGGGAAAATTGTCAAAATTTTGAGAAAAGGTTAAGGATAAAAAAAACTCAGAATTTTGGGAAGATTTACTTGTTTACATCAGTTTTTCTGTCTCCTGTCGCATAAATGTCAGATTACATTTCTAACAGCACTTGAACGCATCATACCTTTTGTAATGATGCCAGTCATTTTTATTTTATTTTTTTTGTAAATCACTGTCTATTGTCTGATTTTAACATTCACAACAACAACACAAACATCCACAAAGATACAAAAAAACAAAAAAAAACAAATAAGCTATCAAGGAAATCAGACCAGGGCTGCAGCATTCAATTGACTCATTTATCAACCTTCTTATGATTTGTGATTTATCTAATAGTTGTTCAGTATGATCGATAAAGGTAACGCCTTCTAATTGCTTGTTTTGTTTGAAGCTGCAGCCAGAAACCTTTGGAGAATTTTTGCCTGATGAGTGTCTAAAATTACCTAAATTGTTGCAAATGAATTAAACTTAACACTTTATCCCTACACTCTATTTGTTTCAACATTAGCTTAATGGATTTACAGGTTGTATAGGACAGTGCATGCATTTTAACAATGACCAGTTTAATCTAATCAGTGATTTTTGTGAGTAGGACGTCATCAGTTGCATTGTCATGCTGCAGTAGTTTTACAGACATTCCTTTCTCCTCAGGTTCAAGGGAGGGGTCAGCTGGTACACAGTGGACCTCGACTTGCCGCCCAGCAAGAGATGGTCAGCTCTGATTACCGACAAGAAAACAGAAGTGAGAATGCTGTCAAGTTATAAGCCAGGGTCAATTCTGCAGCCACTTTTTTTTAGACTCTTCTTATGAATAATGATTCATAGTTTGGTCCACATGGGCTGCGTGAAGGTGCGATGGCAGTAAAAATATCAACTTTTTTTAAAAATGTTTACCTGTGATCTCTTTCTCTGAAGCTGGTCAACATGATTCAGGCCATCAGAGACTTGGCCAACGCTTTTGTGCCCAGTGGGAGGCTGATCGAGCTCGTCGACGTCACGCTGGTGAGTCTCGCTTTGTCTCTCTGCCTCTGCCCCTCTTTTTATTGCCACAAAACACACCGTGCTTTATCGTGTTTTGCAGCCTCTCATGGTTGACACTCTCCCAAGCCCCTTCGGTGAGGAAATCAAAGGAATTGCAGCCGTTTCAGGAATTCCTCTCGGTAAGAAAACGCAAACGTTTTTCAACTTCTTAAATTTAGTAACTTGGAAACAAAAAATGCCCCCACTGACGTCCATTTTCTAATCTAGGTGAAGTCGTCTTGTTCAACATCTTCTATGAGGTGTTCACTGTGTGCACGTCAGTTGTTGCAGAAGACGATCAGGGTGGGTCGTCTTTCAGAATCAGATTGATTTTCTTACTTAGAATAATGCTTAATGAGAACTAAAATGCTTTTGGCCTTCGTGCTCTCACAGGCAACCTTATTCATGGTAGAAATCTGGATTTTGGATTATTCATGGGGTAAGAGTAACGCCCAGAATCACAGTTTTTAAGCTCGACTCTGATCTTGCGAAGTAACCTCTCATGACACGGACTTGTGCCTCTTCACAGCTGGGATGTGAAAAACAAGTCGTGGATCGTTAGTGAGAAGCTGAAGCCTCTGGTGGTCAACCTCGACTTCAAGAAAAATAACCAGACGGTCTTCAAGTCTACAAACTTTGCTGGATATGTTGGCATGCTGACTGGCATCAAGCCTGTAAGTCATTTAGAATTACAACTATAACACACTGTTTAACGTCCAGCGCGGCTGTTAAGTTGTGAATGAAAAAATGAAAAAGACGTTTCTTCTTTCTCCCCCAGCACGTGTTCACTCTGACGATGAATGAACGCTTCAGCCTGGACGGAGGATACATCGGTGCGTATTTCCACGCGTATTAAGAGAGACTGTCCCCGTTTTTGTGTTCCAAGTCATCGTCATCTAAATCTGCTCACATGCAGGAATCCTGGAGTGGATCTTGGGAAAGAGAGACGGCATGTGGATGAGCTTTCTCACCCGTTCTGTCCTAGAAAATGCAACCAGGTACAGTATTCCTCTTTTTGATATTTTAAAGGGACGCCGTGGAGTTTTTGGCCTCTTGTGTCGCTATAAAATAACGTGTGTACGAGCAGGTCCCTGGATTATTAGGATCTCCTGTTCTGGCTGCAATGTGTTGTGAAAAGTTGTGGTGCAACGGGATAAAAGAGGACCACCGCGAGCTGATGTACAAGGATGAAGTTTCAAAAGACTAAAAAGGTTTTTGCGACTGTTTTTATTGGGCAGAAACATTTGTGTGTTAGGTCTGAAGGATTTAGATGATGCGATATGCTTACAAAAAACCCAAAACATTTATATTGGAACAAAAGCTCCACAGGGTACCTAAATAAAAGGCTGTAATTAATTTGGAGGCAAGTTAATCTGTAATCTTACTGTCCAGCGACAAGGCTGTTCAAATGCTGAACATAAAACAGTATTGAGACAAGATATAAAACAAACAAAAAGAAACAAACAGGATTTGAAAGTAAAATAATGGAAGATAAAAGTTTAATTTAATGAAAGGAAGTGGCAGAGAGAAAAGTTTTTAAGCTTCTGTAAAACAACAGAGTTGAGGCAGTTTGTCTTTTTGCCTCGCTGCGTGAGGCGACAGTGTCCGCTCTGTGTCCCAACAATGAGCCTTGAACTCGTTCTCACCAGCTACGAGGAAGCCAAAATGCGCCTGGCTCAGACCAAGCTGCTGGCTCCGGCCTACTTCATCCTCGGAGGAAACCAGACAGGCCAGGGCTGCATCATCACCAGGTCCAGGCTGCTCAGCCTCGATATCTTGGAGTAAGTACTGGAGCTCACTCTGTACAATGTAGAGCATTTAAAGCCGATAACTAGGATTGACTGATTGTAACCTTTTCCCTATCAAGTCTGTCGTGTGCGTGTGGCTCCAAATTCCCAATGACACAGCGTTTCTTGTGAAACTTGCTCAACTAGGAAGTGATGACAGCTGATGGTTTCAGATCACCTGACTGAACTCAATTTCACAAATCAGATGCTTCGTTTAGCTGCTTGTCACATGTCGCGTTTAAAAAAAAAAAAAGAGTTTTAATTGAATTATTATATTTCAGGATTGACCTGAAGCTGGACCGCTGGTACGTCCTGGAGACAAACTACGATCACTGGAAGGAGCCTTTGTTCCTGGACGATCGCAGAACTCCTGCCAAGAAGTGTATGAACCAGACTTCACAGAAAGTGAGTGCTGATGTAACAAACTCCTTGTGACAGAACTGAACAAATTCTGTGTCTTGGATGTCTTCAGATGTAGTTAAAGCTCAGTCATGTGATTTTGTAGATCTGAAGTACAGGTCTCATACCTAACTTTCCTGTTTTAATCTGAGCGTTAAGACACCTTTTGATCTATTCCCCTTCTTTTTTTTTTTTTCTTTTTTTTCCAGAACATCTCACTGAAGACCATGTACGACGTGCTCTCAACCAAACCGGTTCTCAACAAGGTGAGTCACACATCTACTTTTTTCAGCTCTCATCCAAATCAGAAAAAACCTGTATTGGCATTCATCAGGAATGACTCCTAAAGCCAAACTTCGCATTTTGCACATCCAGTTTCCTCGTCTTAAGGTCAATGAGTTTTCAGTTAGACGCCTGAAATGAGGCCTGTGGTTAACACGAGCTTAAGATACGTTGACGTTTTGTTCTATGACATAAAATGTCAGTAAGCGATCACGGTTGTCTGTCATTGTTTCCAATAATCTCAGTTTTCAGTTACCTAAAACACTTCAAGTTCAAAAGGCTAAATCACATAGAAAAGGCTGTTTTTAAGAAATGCCCGTCCTGGTATGGACGGGTTCTAAGCGTAATTGGAGAATAGAAGAGGGTGTTCTGGGAAATTGACAGTCAGACTGTGGAATCAGGCTGCAGTTCAATGTAAATACATTTCTGTCGCTGTGTTTTCCACAGTTGACGACATACACAACACTGATGCAAGTGTCTGAGGGAACCCTGGAGTCGTACATCCGCGACTGCCCGAACCCCTGCATGCCCTGGTAACGGTCCGACCTGCTGACCCCTGATCAGTTTGCGAATGCATATCTGCACTGAGAAGCTGCGATGGAGACGAGACTCGGCAGAGTTTGGAACAAAACTTGTTCCTTTTTTTTTAAAAAAAAAATGTTTGCACAAGTGATTAATCACCTGAACCAAAGTTTGTCTCAACAGTGACGTCATTTTGTTTGTTTTCAGGAATACTTTGATGAAAATACTAAATCCTACTTTTTTTTTTTTCTGTTGTGAGGCATATCAGTACAAACGTGGATGAAATGTAAATGTTTCTTTATTTGACTGTAATTATGTGTATGATTTGCAGTGGAGCTCACCCCGGGCACAGGGACCCCTGAGATGAATGCACTTGTAAATCATTTTCCTTTATGTTAAAATCTCAAATCCAGCCCACACTCACCATGTTGTGCCTCCACACTGTGGCCCTGTTTGTTTTTTTTCTTTTGTAGTCCTGTGTTGTTAACAGCCATGTTGTCTGTGTCACCTCACTGACTGACCACTTCGTGCAGTGATACTGTTAAAACTTACCTCATCGCTGGGCACTCCCTTATTAATTTTTAACGATAGTTAATTAAACATTCTCAAATTTAAGGTTCCGTCTCTGGTGTGATTTTTACCATGTGAGCTGTTTGTATGTTGAATTAAGTTCTTAGATTTCTGCACCTAACGATTATTTTCATCAGCAATGAAAATGTTAATTATTACAATATATGATATAAAACTATTTACAACATTTGGTCTATACGATTGTGGAAAATGCTAAAAGGTGCCGTTTGCAAATGTCTTGTTTTGACCCACAAACGGCCAAAAAAAACCCAAAAGGTTTGTTTATTATCCTACAGGACAAAGAAGCAGCAAATCCTTGCATTTTAGATGGTGGAGGCAAAGAATATTTGGCCTTTGATTGAAAAATTAATCTATTACAGATCAATTTGACAGCTGATTAATCAACTGATCCGCTCAGTCTTCGTGTTGTGCACTAGTGTAAAACTGCAGTAAGTTAAAGTAACATTCAATTTACACTATGGTCGTTTTTCTTTGGTAGAACTTACTTGGAAAGTAGTTTGGACAACAACAATAGAAGGTCCACATGGTTAATTACAAGATGTACAAAGTTTGTCAACACAAACACTTTTGAAACTTCCAGCATTTTATTATTTAAAACTTATTATCGTCAACATTTTAATTACATGAAAAATCAATGGAGATTAACGACTAACAGAACAAAACAGTATAAAGATGTGTCTGAAGGGATAAAAGTTAAGTCGGAGCTCTGAGCTCTCACATAAAGAAAGAAAGTGTTCAAGCCGGAGAGACAAATAGCTGAAGCCAGCCAGGCTACAGCTGAACTTCCATCCTACTGTAATCTCTTTATAATTAGGAATCAAGTGCAGATAAGATGAGCTGTACAGCAATAAGGCCAGGCCAAGACAAATAAAACATTTTAAAAATCACAACTTATGTCAAACTGATCCCACAAACAAGAAAGAAACTAAGGCGGATCTGAAGAGGAGTTTCAGTAATATAAAGATTCAAACAGAGGCTTAACTGTCGGCAATCAGCAGCTTAGAGACGACCCCTCCCCAGATTATCCATAAATCACATTAAACATTCAGGAATAAAAGGAACTATGTGTTGATTATGTGCAGATGTTTAGTTTTATCTGTTTGCGCGTCACAGCTAACTTGTGACCAACATCGTGAGCCTTTGCTCCTTTAAAACTAGCAGATAAAGAATCAACAATCTTACAATCAATACAGATTGATGGTTTAAGCATAGTGTTGCTAAAAACAGTAGATCTTGAGACATCGGTATAAATCTTTACACACTCTGGGCACCAACGGTGTCTGAAAAAGACAAAAGAAAAAAACACATAATTTACTCTTAGAGGGTTGGACTTTCAGCTCTTGTACAGACAAAAATAGCAGCTCATTCGTGTGCGGATGTAAACATGGTAACCAGAGGCTTTTGTACGTAGGGTTAGGCACATCTGGCAACTACACAAACAGAACTGTGACACTATCTTCCAAGGATTGTAAATCCATACCTGGTTCCTTCAGCGCGTGTGCATTTCCCACCAGCCCAGTCAGCGATTCCGTGTTCCCGTTGAGGATCTCCACAGACAGGTTGTTATTCTGCTGCTCCTCCACTATTCTCTTCTGTAGTTCCTCCTACAAGAAGAGTTAATCATTAGAGGAGTTCTCACAGCGAGATAACGCCACTCTCCTTTTAACACAAACACCGGAACGAGTGTTAAAGCCGTTACACACCTCACACATGACCGTAAGCTGTAACGGCAAGTCGTCCACCTTCACAAAGTCCTCCTCGTCCGATTTCTGACTGGTGTTGCCCGAGCCCATCTCCTGCATCAACAACACTAATGGAGTCAGTACACAACAAAGTACTCTGTGTTTTACTGGCGAGTACCTGTGCTTCTTCCACTTGGATGAACAAAAATATCCCGAGCATATCTTCAATAAAACTAAGCACCTTCAGCCTTGGACTTACATCTACATTGATCATGACGGGTGAGTCCGTGTCAGGGCTGCTTGTGGTGGTTGACTCCTTGGGGACCTCCTGACCATGAGAGACGGAGCTTTCTTCTAAGGCAGCAGCTGCCCCTTCTCGACTCTCCTCCTCAGGACTCTGGCACTTCTCCATGTCATGCTCCTCTTCTGTGGAATCCACAGCCCTAACAGAGTTGTTGATTTCTGCAAAACCAAAAAGAAAAAAACCTCTGTGATAAAAAAAAAAAAGATGATGGACCAACAAAGGGTCTAAAAATACAAGATTTCTATCAGACTAAAAAGCCAGTCTGACATTTTCAAGCTTGAAGGGAATTTCCACTGAAACTATCAAGAGGGCCTCACCATCTTCATCATCTGAATTCTTCTGTTCAGTTTTGGTCTCCTGGGTGTCACTGCATGTTGTCCCCTGAAGCACAGCACAGTCACACAGGTCAGACAAAGAAAAATGCGTCGAATAATCGAAGCGAAGGTTTGTTGCCGAGAAAATATCCCCGCGACCACTGACCTCCTGCTCCACCTGTCCGTCGGCAGAAGCTTGCAGGGATGTTTGAACATCAACAGGTCCGGCTTCGAACTCCTCCATCTCCTCCTCCTCATTCTCGTCCTCTCCACTGCCGTAGTTTGTCAAGGCCTGAGTCTCTGCTTTGGACAGGCCTGAGAGAGAGACCACACAGAGAAATGAGTGTGTGTTAATTAATACATTCATGTGTTTAAACTAGCGCTGTGCCAGGAAGCCCCTACTCTGCTTCCAGTGTTTGGAACAGAGCCCAACAAATGTCACAACATCAGGATTTTAATATTTTAAGTGAAAGTGAAAAAAATGCTTTTAGCATGGCTGGATTTTGTGCTTATTTTCTTTACATCTGTTACTGACATTATCCTGATTTATCTTTGAAGATCCATCTTCTCGCTGACAGTGATGGATTACAACATGGCCACATTCTGACTAAAATGATTTAACAATATGTTCCTCTTGTACAAAATATTTTCATTTACTGATTGACAGCGGTATTCCTTGTCCATCCCCTTCATCCTCATCCTCCTCCTCAACCTCTGAGGCCTCGCTGCTCCTGCTGTTCTTCCTCTCTGTCTGCATGTACAGCTCCTGCAGAGTAGAATCCCCCTCCTGCTCAGCCTCATCTTGGTCCTGGCAGACAAAAAGAGAACATTTTAACACAAATAACTATTGTACCAAGTGGCATTTACAATTTCATTGTCAGTATTTAACTGACTGACCTTGTCTTCATCTGTGTAGGCGGGAGAAGCAGATTTATCACCACCAGCTGTTGTATTTTCCTAAATTGAGGAATAAATGAACACAAGCATTCACATTAGTCTCATTCAAACACATTTCTCTACGTAGGTGTTCATCATTTCCTCATAAACACGTCTTTCAGATACCAAAAACACAAAGAGGGAATAGAACAGACAACTAACCTTGAGACTGCACTTTGCTTTGCTGGGCTGCTCAGGCTTCTTCTTATGTTTGTGTTTGGCTGCCAGGGCAATGCTGCTGCTATTATCTAAATCCTGCATGAGCCTGAAGAAGGCGAGTTCATTGAACAGAATCTCTGAGATCTCCACAAGGAGGTCCTCACCACAGTCCTTCAGTGTACGGCCCACAAACTTACTAAGAGAGTCCTGCAGCGGGAGGAGAGAGTGAAATGTCAGAAAAGATGTTTTTCATTTTGATCTGCATAAACTTGTGTCGCCTGGTATTGGCACTGGCCTTACCTGCAGTATTCCTCCCAGCTGTCTGTGGAAAAAGCGAACAAACTCTTTGCTTTCATCATTCTGTTGGGTGAGAGTCAGAACCATGCGGCGCACAGATGTCAACAACTGGAGGGAACACACCTCATCCATGTTCTCCTGATCAAAGAAAAAAAGAACATTACATTACAAAGTGATTTAACTATTTTGGAGTGGTTTTCTTCCATAGTAGTGCACTCAATACTGACAATCAATCTGAGCCTTAAAACTTTTAGCAATCAATCACTAACGAGCACACCTTTAATTTAACGGCTTAACTCAAGTGCGGATTAAGCACTTTTTCAATATCAGCACATTTTCAGCTGGCACAAAGCTAACAACGTCAACTCTGCAGCTCCTCGTGTTGATTAAGCTACCTTAAGGAATGGGATGACTTCTGTCATGATGGCTTTGATCTGACGATCCAGCTGCTGTGTGTCAATCTGCGGGCAGCGCACATCACCTACAGGACCAGCTGCACCTCCTGCTCACAGACAAACACACAAATAACACTTTCAGTTACAATTCATGCAAACTCAAACTGAATGTGATGATTGCGTTGCTACAGGTCTTTGCACACGGGGGAACTCGGGCAGCGTTGTATGATTCAGTACCTTCCACTTGGTCAGCGGGGTTAGCAGAGAGATGTTCAGCGTTTGAGACGTCGGAGCCACCCGCACCTGCAGTGCTGGCGTTGCAGGGGTTAAACTCAGCTTTAAGCTTCATGCGTTCATACTCCCTGATCCTGGCCAGAGCTTTGTCTAAATGAATCACCGTGTTGCCTATCAGAGCAGCAAAGAAAGGAGAGCGGGGAAGTGGAAGAAAAAAAAAAAAAAAAAAAAGAGACAGAAATGGGACCCAAAAAGTTTAAAATCGATGAAGCAAGAGAGAGACGACTGTAATGGATATTAATGCAGTCAGTCAGTAACCAGGGTTACACTACAGGATCAAACAAAGTAGGCCAGCCATACTCCTAATCTGTCACTGAAGCTCCCAAAATATGAGTCTGCTCTTTCTTTGAAAAACAGTCTTTTTCTGGATATTCTTTTAGTTTGGCCATATATTACAGATCCTGAGGTGTGACCCGGTTGCTTTACAAAGACAGGCCTTGAGCTGACCTGCTTGGAAAAACAGAAGGGGCACGTAGTTAAAGGCAACAAGCAAGGCATTTAAGATATGAAAAGGGTTATAAATAATAGGTGTACAGTTTTACAAGCTTGAGCCCCTCGTTTTCCAAAATCAAAACACATTCTACATGCGTAACCGCACCCAGATCGTCGTTAGCAAACGGTTCCAGGTTGGAGGAGGTCGACAAGGTGCTTTCATTGTCCACAGATTCTGCATCAGCCCTCTTCTTCACTGCGTCCTGTGTGAGCCTCAGGTTTTTCTCCACCACCTCCACCACCTCCTGAAAAAAGTAAAGATTCTGATATGAGGGACAGATGGAACACATCTAACAATTTCTGAAACCAAAAAGGTTTTACCCCGAACAGTTTGGATTACAGGAGAATGGATGATTCATCACAGATCCACCGCCCAACATCTCCCTAAAGAATTTACAGCGGCATATTCTATAAACATCTGCAGTGGTGGCTTGTCCCAACTTGGAAAATTAGACATTTCATCCATCATTGTGAACAAAGGCATTATTTGGGCAGACAAAAGGCCTAGCTTCCAATTAGCATAACTCTGGGGACCTTGGCCCAGAACAAAGAACACATGTCTGATCTGGCAAAAGAGTCGTGGTGAGATGAGGGTCATTTTTTACAGACAGGCTTCTGAAGTCTTGCTGTCAAGTTAAATTCAAAGACAATGGAGATGGGGGGAAGGAAAATTAAAATCGGCGAATAAAGAGAGACATGGACGGATTAAAAGAGACAAGGCGGGGAAGGATGAAAGGAGTCAAGAGAGGGAGAAACTAATGAAAGATGTATTGAATTGTAGAAGAGGAAGCAAGTCAAAGTGATAAAAAAGTGTGGGCTGAATGGCAGGATAAAAAAAAAAAAAAAAGGATGGAGAGAAAGACTTCAGGGCAAGGTAGAGAGATTGGAAATGTGTGAGAGTGCCATGCTGAGAAGCAATAATGTGTTTCTTACTGCATCACTGGTAGTCAGACTCTCACTGGGTGTGAGTTCAGACTGAGAGCCTGCAGCCCAGACCACGGGACCGAGAGGGGGCAACTGGTCCTCAGCTATGCTCTTCTCTGTTAGGTGACTGGTCACAATGTCCTAGTAGAGACACGGGGAGAAGCTAATGGAATCATGCAAAGTTTTAAAACGGGACCCTATATGTACATCCGGGTCAGGCTCAGATCGCAGGAGTTTTAAAAAAATTGGACAAGACTTATAAACACGGATAGGGGAAATGACAGATGCTGGATTTTTGGGGCTGACATTTTTTGCACTTGCGATGAACCACAAGTATGTAATGGAGACAGTATCTTTTGCAGCTTAAGAATAAACTTGACTGTCTAAAATCACAAACTTCACTGGGAATTCAATATTTATACATTACACCAGCCTTTTTATCTGCATTACGTTCTATCAAAAAACAATTCATATCAGCATATATCGGACAACAAAAATGCCTCTGCCGATATATCCGTGTTAGGCCAATATCAGCTGATAAATCGCCCGGGCTCTAAACAAAATCATACATCAAGCAATTATTAAATTCTAATGAGATAACAGAAAAGATAAATCACAAGATAAATACTTTAAACAGTACAATTCATTAAAACAAATATGTACTCAAACAGAGTAAATGTAGAATGGAGGAGTTTTTTTTCTCACTCTCGTCCTCATGATTTGCCCAACTACTCTTATCTCTCCTTTATCTGCAGTTCAAAACCACATCTCCACCAGCCTTTAGCCTACAGTTCTTCTTACAATCCAGTCTCAGCCTCTTGAGCGCCACTTCAAAAGTCCCCTTTTTCCACCTCCTAATTGTATCTGCTGCAGGTCTCATATGCCCAGAAAGCAGAGACATTTCTCCAAAAAAGTAGGGTTATGAAAAAATCAAAACAGCCCTAAATTATTTCTGGAAAAAGTCTGAGGCATCAAATCTGATCTGTAACCAGTCACATGACCAGATATTCTGTGCCAAACAACCCTGACCTACATTCTGGACATGACATGTACTCTTTAGGGGCAAATCAAAGTCTAATTTAGCCTGAAAACGTATAATCTGAGCCCAGCATAAATGATATATCCATACTAGTTTGCAGTTGAATATTCAAATGCAGTTTCTAAGTGGTAACGCGCCTGTACTTCTTACCTGCAGGGAATACAGCGCCCTCTGCCGCAAGTAGTCTGTGTTGAGCAGCTGCAGCTCATGGAAGAGCTCGATGAGAAAGTGGGGGCGGGACTCATTTTGAGATATCAAAGTAGCCACCTCAGAGTAGATGGTCTCCCTCAGAGCCTCAAACAGTGAGAAGTCGCTGCTTGCATCTGCAGGTTCAAGGGTGGACAGCATGAGATTCGGGTGGATATGAGCGTATTTCTCATTCACACGTTTATAAACAAACAAACAAAAAAAAAAAGTCTGCCTTCCAATTTAGAGGCTTTTTAGGTTAGGCCATAAATAGAACATGCATGAGGTGACATGAAGACCAAATGATGGATTTGTGAGTTTACCTGGTGCTTCTGTGCATGCAATTCTGTTAGAAAGGAAGGGTGTTCTCCAAGCATAGGCTGTGAGTAAGATAAATTAAAGTGACAACAATGTAAATTAACCAAAGATTAAAATGAAACAGGTTGTCATGACAAATGTGCAAAGAAACATGAATTTAAAATGCATAAAAAAGGAAAAGATGTTAAAAATATGGGAAAAGTATAAAAACAAAGAACACAGAGAGGGATGAGGTGGGTGCATTACTTTCACTATAATTAGTTTGGCTCCTACCAGAGGAGAGATCGTTTCTTTTGTTCCCAAGCTTAGTTTTGCTGTCTAGTTTCTCTTGAGTCAGTTTGTCCAACAGACTCTTATTCTGATCCTTCTGACGTGACAAGGGCGCCCTCTCATGGGCAAAGTCTGCAGTACTGCTTGCACTGTCACTCTCATGGTCTGAAAAAAAAATAAAAATAACACAGGAAAGGTAAGGAAACAATTTGTGACATTTTCTTCATCAAGTCTTTGCTAATTTGGTGACATCGAACAATACAGCAGAGATTCAACTCCATCTAAATACCTTCACTGTTCTTGTTGTGCCCTTTGTTCCTCCTGCGACGACTCTTAGTATTGGGTGTCCTGCTTCGGGAGGCCAGATTGGCTTGCGCGCAGGCCTTGCGCCCGGCTTTGAACGTCTTTGTGATGGTGGTGGGATCAACAGGATCGGGCATGCTGCTGAAGCTTTCCTGTGATGCCCTGTCAAATTCTTGAGGTCGCAAGTGGCGACTGGCAAAAGTGGGGGAGGAGGAGGGAGACTCGTTGGGCCCCGTATTAGATCGGTGATGCTGGACGGTGTTGTTTGCGTAGGAAGTTTTCAACCAGCCAGTTGCTCTAAAGAAGTCGCATGAAAATGTATTCATTAATGAATATGAACAACAATGTTTACAAGAACAAATATAAATGTCTTCTCAGGCAAAAATGGACATACCCTCTCTCTGTGTTAAGAGGAGAACGCTGCAGTGGAGGAGGGAAACTCATGTACTCTGTTTTAATTGAAGTGTTGGGGTCCAACTGCTGCTTCTGGTGGTCAGCGGTTGCCTGACTTGCTGCACCCTGAGGGAACTCGCCCATGGGACCAGGGAAGAGTGGATATAAGTGAAAGCCTGCAGAGTTAAAGAAATAAAAAGAACTTCATTAAATTGTAAGTTTAAGTGTTAATGGTCCAAAAAATCTATTAAATCATGGCAGTAAGACTTTTGGCCTTTTATTTATGCATGACTGGGCCACTTTAAAGCACATCACTTCAATTCGAAAGAACTAATTGAAAAAGAGTACTCATACCTACATACAGCACCAATATTGTTTGGCCATTGTAACAGACATACATCTTAGGGCATTTTTTCTGTATTGCAAAGAGGCATTGCCAAAATGTGTTGATTTTAAGAACTGACTCTACATCATATCCAAAAACTGTCTTGTGAGCCTCTTTCAGATCCTTTAGCTTTCTGTTGCCTCTACTGCACACTATTCTAGACAGGTTTTGTAAGTGAATTAGGCTCATAAGTATGTATGTCGTACTGGGAGGAAATGGGGATATGGCAGCAGTTGACATGTTGTTGGCTGAAGGATGCAGGGTAGAGGAGAAGGGGAGGAAGACACCAGGAGAAGCTGAGGGACCGGAGCTGGATTCTTGGGATGAGCCCTGCTTCTGTGTCTGCCAACCATTTTGGACACCTGAGGGCGACGTCTGCTGTTGCTGCTGCTGCTGGCGAAGGAGGTCATTCAAGACGTGCTTTAGTCTGGAGAAAAGGCATGACAGATTATTAGTATCACTATTATTATTATTATTATTAATTAAATGATAGAGATAAAGGAAAGTACTACAGCAGTGTTCTCACCTGTGTACATTGTTTTGCTGCCAAGTCAGCTGGGTGTAACACTGGTTGAGCTGGTGCATGACCAGGTGGACCTGTGGTGATGACAAGTTGTTTGCTAACATGGGGTACTGACCCGTCATCAGGGTTTGTAACATATAAGAGAGTGTCTGTGGAAGAAGAGGAGAGAGGAGGAAAATTATCTTTTGTTCATAATCTTTTCATGTTTCAAAAGACAAACTTAAAAGGCACCAAAACAAAGAATGAACAGAAAGCCATGAGTGACTGCACTGGCAATTCCACTATGACTTCAAATTAAGCCTACAGATGCGGTGCAAGCTTGTGTCAATTATCAAGGTGTCTGCGTGTGAATGCGTTTGCTCAGTGCACCAACCTGCTGGTCCTGCAGGAGTGTCTGACACATGCTGGTGCTGAAGTCCAGCTGTCTCTGCAGCTGGCTGACCTGTTCCTGCCAGTGGCACGAGCCTTCGGCGAAGGACAGTTCAGAGGCCCATCGCAGGTTCTCTTGCCGCCGTGTGCCTCCATGCTGGCTGGCAGACTGGTTCAAACTTCTGGACTGCTGCTGCTGCTGCTTGGCCTTAGTCTTGTTATGAAGACATGGATTCCCACTACCTTCACCTGAGAAGGCTGGTGGAGGCTTCAGGTTGCTATAGAGTGAATACATTATTTTTAAAGACAGATTTTACCATAGATATGGGCACAATTTGATTTCTTCTGCCTCCACGCTGCCTCACCTTCCTTGGTTCTTCCTGTTACTGTAGGAGCACTGGTTCCTGCTGGATGAGTAGATATGGATGTCATCACACGAGCTGCTCTCTGCACATTCTTCTTGCTCCTCTTCCTCTTCTACACCCATCTCTGAGCGATAATCATCTTCATCGTCGTCATCGTCATCATCATCATCATCAAGGTGGCAGGGAGTGGAACCCCATGTGGCCATTGTCCTTATAATCACAGCAGAAACATTTTATGGATTAGCCATTTGGTAAAATCCCTTCATTTGTCAAAGAATGAAAAAACAGGAAATAACTGCCTTTACTTTACTTCCAATTACAACAGCTAGGCACCCGTAGGCATGTTATAAGATGTGGCTGCTGGGTTGGTTCTTATAAAATATGTAAACTGACTAATATTTTATTTCTCTCTTGGACCTTAGAGAGAGAGGCCCCTAGAGCAGTATGTCTCTTACCTTTCATCCCTACTGACAGGCTGTGAGGGTGTAGCAAGGCCTTCTTGATCATCAATCCTCCGAGGAGAGTCGCTGAGACCGCTACGCCTCTGGTGTTCAGCCATCAAGGACTCGAGGTGCTTTCTGCGCTGCCGCAGTTCTTCGCGCAAAATCTGGTGCCGACGCATCTCTGACCAAAGCTGCTGACAACACAGGGAACACACCTAGAATCTGCATTGTTCTGTTCTGAAAGTATAGATTTCATTTTGAGATTTCATTTATTTGAATGGTGATGAGACCAAGGGTGTTTGTGTGTGAAAGGTGGAGTCTGTTACCTCATGGTCAGTGACTGAAGACGTAGCTGCTTCTGAAGCGGTGGGTTTGAGCACGGCTGAGTTGGTTTTCGGTCCAGAGGAGGAGGGGGCCTGGCCAATGATTGGAGTGGAAGCTGGAGCCTTCCTCAGCAAGCCCTGCTGACTCACTGTGCTGGACACAGATGACTAGAAAGGAGATGACAAAGTTAGAGGTTAATAGGGTATACAGTATAATGCAGTCGTCTGATAAAGCCCATCTTCATGAGGTTTAGAATGTCCTGTTTCTGTGGAAACTTCACCTTTTTTGTAGGTGGTAGTTTATGCTGTTTTTTTACTGAAAGGTGTTCCCATTATTTAGTCCACCTTTTAAGATATTTTTAACATATGATTCTGCACCTGTACGTATGTTTCTGTTACCCATTGGAGACCTTTTCTGGTATAACATGGACCTTGTTGGGATTAGCCGGCCTTATTGGGACCAAAGCCTGGTCGTTATATGGCAAACCTCGTGTGTGTGTTTGTGAGTGTAATACCTGGAGGTCAGGGCAGGCCCACTGCAGGTCCTGGATCTTCCCCTGGATCTCAATGAGCCTCTGACGCTCTTCATGGAGCTGCTTCAGCTCCTGCTTCTGCTGACGCAGTTTCTCCTCATACAGCTTCTCCCTTTGTCCACAACAGGTTTGATGCAATGTGAATTATTCCAGGTGACCACAGGCAAAATGTTAAACTCAGAAAACAGTAAAAGCAATGTTTCATTTGTCAGACATTTACTATATTCTACCTGGCCTTGCTGGAGAGACCGAGTTCTTTTGGGCTCTGTTTGGATCCAGTCCCCACCGACAAAACGACTGCAGCTCTGGTATTATTTGGTTGTTGGTGTAAAACTTCATCCTCATTAGCTGTTGTGCCATCAGTGTCATCACTCTACATTCAGGCAGAATCACACAGTTTAAAGTTTTCAGCTTTAGATTGGAACAGCTTTTTTCACATTCCCATAAAAAAGACGCAGCATGTCAATTAACAACTTTTCCTTTTATTCTGAAAGTCAAGAAGTAACAACTTCATCCCTACTACAGACTCTTTCATATCATTCTGTCATCTCCCTCACCTGAACCATGGCCACCAGTTCCTGAAGCTGCCGAAGTTTCTGCTTCGCTGTCTGCCGATGAACCTTCTGGACAAAACCTTCATTGTTCCCCAGACTGCTCCTTCGACTAGACCCCGATGCCTCACTGTCTGGAGCCATAGCCTGTGCCCCTTCATCATTACCGAGACCGTCTTCATCCTCATCATCATCCTTCACCTGATTATAGGGGGTGTCCCTATTGTACTGGCACTCTACATGAGAGAAGATTGTAGATATATAATTTAGATTACTTTAAAGAGTTGGTCGGTTAAATGGTGACGCAGCGCTTCAATGTGTGTGTGTGTATGTGTGTGTGTGTGTGTGTGTGTGTGTGTG
>OMLP01045232.1:0-27395 GCA_900302685.1 Spondyliosoma cantharus | reverse complement strand
TATTATAGGGGGTGTCCCTATTGTACTGGCACTCTACATGAGAGAAGATTGTAGATATATAATTTAGATTACTTTAAAGAGTTGGTCGGTTAAATGATGGGCGCAGAGCTTCAATGTGTGTGTGTGTGTGTACCTATGGCTGACGGGATGTTGAGGCTGCGAAGGTTGGCTGCTGACCGGTTGTTGATCTCGCACTCAGTGTTGAGTCTGCCATCACGGTTGTTTGCGGCACCACTCCTGACACTGCGCCCGTTGGTCAGGCTATTCAGGTCGGTCCAGTTCCCACTGCGCTGTGGGTTTCTAAACAGATAAGAGTACAGTGACTGTTATGGATACATCTCAATACCAACCATAGAATGAGACACACAGTGACCTTTTGCAGTCATACTATAATTTCCAACATTCTCTTTTGGGCAGTGTTTCAGTATCATTTTAACACGAGCTCAATCTGTGTATAATGTAGGGTTGTAACTAACAATCATTTTCATTATTAATAAATCAGATTATTTTCATGCTTAACTGAATAATAATTAATAAAGCAGACTAATTAAAAAAGAAAAATGCAAATCACAATTTCCAGGTGATGATATCAACAGTCTACAGTCCCAAAGATATCAATCTATTACAATTTAAGATGAGGAAAAGCAGCATATTCTCACATCTAAAAGATCATTTATGTCTGAAGATTGGCATAAACGAGTCATTAACAGATTACCAAAATAGTTGGATCAACTCATTGATTATTTGACCAAATCTTTGCAGCTCTAGTATAATGAATAATCTCTTAATTGATCTCCGATCGGTGAATTTCTTGTTAAAAGATTACTCCATTCATAAAACTGTAAATGTATTTATTTAGACAAACACACCTGATGTTAGTTACAGGATGGCGGTTCTCCTGTTCAGAATCAAACATGGCCTCAAACATAGAACCGTCCTCTGTCTCATCTTCCTCCTCCTCGTCCTCATCATCGTCATCCTCTTTCACATTTTCATTGACCGCATCCACCATCATATCAGAAGTCTGCTCGTAGTACTGAACCAATTCTCGCAGCTCATTCAAACGCTTGTGAACCTCTTTTAGCTTCCTGTCGGGAGAAGACAGAGAACAACAATTGTGTGCCTGAAATGCAAATGACTACTTTTGTTAATAATTAAAAAGGTTAGGTGACACGCCAGGACAGTGTCTTCACAATTCCACCTTCTACGATAGTACAAATTACAGTCACCTACAGACTTATAAGTTATGGAGGCTGAACATGTTGTTTAAGAACACTTCAGCAAAGCCTGAAACTTACAACAAGTGGAATTGTGGGAGGTTTTGGGGGTGCAAGGTTTCTCTACACACCAACCTATATCACACCACCCCCACGCTATACAACAGCCTGCTGCTGATATCTGATCTGTCTATTCAGCTGCTTGAAGCTGTGTGTGTTTTTGTGTGTACCTCAGCTTGTCTGTGGAATTGGAGCTGTCCTGTTGTTGCGTGAGTGAAGGATGAAAGGAGGTGGAAGCTGAAGCCCCATTAGAGCAGAGAGCAGATGGACAATCTGTAGATCCAACCATGCTCAGACTGCACTGTCTTGACAATCCACGGCCTGAAGGGAACCACATGACATTCAACTACATTTTTTTTTTAAAAACAGAGAAAGACTGCATAAAAAGTTTCTGGAAATGCTTTTACATGAGTTATTATTGAGCGTCTGGTCTCTGAGTGAATGCAGCTCCTGTAGGATCTTGTCCATGGTTTGTTTTTTGTCTTGGAGTTCTTGGAGCTTAGTGAGTTTGACACTAGCAGCTGTTGCCCCCGTGTCTAGGCCGGTGTGGGGACCAGAGGCAGAGTGGAGGAGAGGTCTGTGCTGAGGTGGACCAACAGCCTGGGGTGACCTTGACCAGCACACCTCTCTAGAGAGGGAAAGGCTCTCTGCCTGACGACGGTTATCTGGCACTGCTTTGGTCTGTAAGGTATAAATAATGGAAAATTTCAATCACATATTTGTTATTAAAACAGTTAAGACACATTTCTTGATTAAATAAGTATTTAAATGAAGTTAACATAGCTTTTCAAATGAAAGGCAGATCACAGGTGGACATATCACAATTACAGTTTATAGTCTCTTCAACAAATTGTTTAAAAAAAAACTACTTTGATACACTGAAATTGTCATAATATAGTAATACAACTGTTGTATGTAAGATATAATACAGTTCAATGTAGAAAATGTTTATAGATGGCATTATTCTATATCAAAGACATTGCAGAGTGTACTGTACCCGGGAGTCATGTAGCTGGTTGTGGAACCTCTGGATCAAATCATTTAACTCATCATTCAGTTCAGATGTGATGCTCAGACCTGAGACACTGCCTGTGGTTTCTGTGACAACTGATGACAACAACACATTTCAGAACAATTAAACAGAGGTTTAACTGTTAATGATAATCATTTTATATGACTTAAAGAGGTAGGAACACAATTATCAGAAAATATTGCTGCATGAATATAACCTTGATAATATTATTAGTTCTTTCAATTACATTTTCGTTAAAAAAGATCACAACAGAGTTTGTATTGTTGCAAAAGTAAAACATACTACTTTTTCTTCTGGAAAAAAAAAAAAACTCCACAAACAACTACTGGTCTGCACTTGATACTTGGCCTCTTTGTTAATGTGCATCTTACCAGTGTCTTCAATTACAGCAAGTGCCTGTTCTGCACTGTCCTGCATGGCCATTAGTGCTTCCTGTCGGCCCTGCAGGGCCCTGAGCTGCTCCTGCTGCTCCAGCATCTTCTTCAGCAGCTCATGCTGCTTACGCAGATTCTCCAACTCTTCCTTCTGGTCAGCTCGCACAGTTTCTGACCTACCACCCTAAGAAATTCACACCCACATAGCATTATAAACACTGAATCTACCACAACAGCAACAGTACTGTGGAGCTACTCAGCAGAAAAAGGTAACAGAAGCTTGTTGGGTACTTACACAGCAAATGACACTACAATTGTAAAGAGCAATGGATGGACATATCATTGAGTTCATATTTCCTCTCGTCTTGAAAACAAATAGCAATCACTTTCCACTAATAATAACAGCTATGTGTAATTCAACAGAGACCATTAACAAGAGCAGAAAGTGGCAGATTCTTTGAAAACGGTCTACAAACCGTTGCATTTGACGCATCTGAGGAGCGGACCTCAATGTTAAGAGAAGTGCTCTCTGCCAGTGAACCTGAGCCAACTGCAGAGTCCAGGGTCCCCACATCATCCTCCTCATGCTCTCGTGTCTATAAAGATAGTGGAAAGAACAGCCAGTGACTCAAAGAGAGCTAAATAGGAAAGTATGCAGTACACTATTTTTAATCCAATGCAATATGCTCCCCCAAATGCCCCATATATGGGAGAGCCTGCACACAGGAGAAGTGGAAATATGTGGAAATTAATGTTTCTTGCAAATACTACTATAAATTTCACAGTCAAGGCTAAATTATATCGCATACAAAACTATGTCATACCACAGCAATGCAGGGTAGCATGAAACATGACTTGACTAGAAGTTATTGAGGCCACAAAGACAGAAGACCATTAAACATGTATGTGTATGGCTAGCTGCCAAGAGACAAACACAAACAGGCTCCATTTCAACAATTAATTAGCTAAACAAGCTTTACATATGAAAGATCAAACTTCTCCTGAAACATCTACCTTTGTCTGAGCATGAGAAAGGCAAATAACTAACCAGCATTTTCTGCAGGAACCGTAAATAGGACTTCTCTTGCTCCTTGAGGTGGTCGATGAGATGGGAGAGACGCTCCACGTTGGCCGGCACATCATTCTTCTCCACCAGGTCATCCCGCATGGAGCTGGCCTTACTGATGTACTCCCGAATCTGTACCAGTTTGCTCACCACCTGAGACGCAGAGACAGAGAGGGGTGGTGTGGGTTTCAGAAGAGTAAATGAAAAGAAGACAGAGAAAGACGTGTGGAAAGGTTAGTGAGCATCTGTAGCGACGGCTCAGACTGGGCGAAATAAGGGCAGAAAGGGGGTTGGGCAGAATACTCACTGGGCACCAGGGGTGGCATATTTATAAATTGCCCTAAATACAGCCTAGTTTCAGCTGCACAAGCTCTCCCTCACTTTCAACCTAGTTCTAGTTTCACAGAGCAGTCTGGAGTGCAATGATATATAGACAATGCCATGTGTAGATATGAAAAGGGATAACATAAATTAAAACCTCTTTTTGGTTGTGGTGGAGATGTTACTTAGAGATAAACTTTACTGATTGCACCTTATACCAGAAACAAACAACTTTTCCCATAACAACTTCATTAAATCAAAATGGCAACATTTTCAATGGGTACCGTCTATGTAATCTGGTTGTTACACAAGAGATCTGTTCTATATCAAAACATGTTCCAATTCTGTGTGTTTTTGTCATAGACCTAATTTCTTAAAAGTTAATTAAGTTTTTTTTTTTTAAAACATCTTTTCAATCATGCTAATGACATGAGCTTGGGGCTGGCAATGCGGTCTGTCTGTCTGTTGGCCACTTAACCATGACGAAAACAGGATGAATTGGCATGAAATTTTGTAAAAAGATTCATGGTAAGCACAGGCTGAATCTTCCAAACTGTGTTGATCCCACCTTGTACTCCGGTGCCACCAAAAGTTTGACATGTGTGGCTCAGAGTGAGGTTTCTTAACATTTATTACATTAATTGCTATGAAATTTGATATTGAAGATAATTTGAACTTTTCCTCTTGCTTCACCAGCAAGTGAGTGCTTTTACTTTTTCACTAAAACACCTCAGCATCTACTTGATGGACATATTTGTCTGTATTTGAGACTAGCACCTCATTGTTCTACTCATCCATTCTCATCCTCAGACTACAAAACATCAAGCGGAAGTTAAACAAGAGAAAGATTGGACTAAACCCTTAAAAACAACAAAACAAAATGTTACCTGGCTGCTGTCTATTCTTGGCTGTCCTCTCCCATATTCTCTGTGTGCCACAGGCCCTCTGTCACCGGCACTACGGCTCAACCTTGGAGTATCCTTGGTTGGAACCAAAGGGGTTAACGTGTCCCTGAGTCCTGGGCTCTGTTTCTTAGTTTCCTTGGTGATAGCTGGTGTGGCTGGGGCAGAGGACGAAGGAGGGAGCAGCTCTTTGCTTTTGTTAGTGTTTACATGCAGAGGTAGGAAGTTGTAGGGCTTTTTGTTTTCTCCAGCGAACTGGCGCTGGTTGTTGGCAGCTGTGACACGTCCCTGGGAGTCACTGCCAATGCTCCTCTGGGGAATAAAAGAAGATAAAAGTCAGATAAATCCACATACATTAACAGTTATTACATATTTTAATGTCCACAACACACTAGATACAACCAAAATATGCTGCTATGGGTAACATGCATCAACATGATTTGTTAGTCCAGTAAAAACAATGCATATGCTACATTTGTTTTTATATGTGCTCTGCCATTCTGCCACCACCAGTATTTTTTGTTGTGAAGGGTTCGTTCCTACTGAGTGCTGGGTTCTGCTATACATTTCTGTTGTTATTAGTTTGTCAAACCATCTGCTCATTGTGATACCTCTGTCAACAGACTGAGTTACTTCTCACACATTCATAAATCTACCAGAATGTCACTATCACTTCATTTATTAAAAAAACACCTTTGCTTGTGAATTAACAACAGCATATTGACCACACTAAACGTAACCCATTCCTGATAGAGTGCAGCAGCTTTTTACCTCATCCAAGTCTGTGAAATTGATTCTCTGACGCAGCTTGTCCAGCTCAGCCTGATCTGGGACAGACATCTGGGTGGTGTATTTGATGTGGGGAAAGGAATGAGGAGTGCGTGCTCTCCTGCGGCCGGCCCCAGGGGTGGATTCTGGCGAAATATCATTGGTCAGGCGGCTCTCCACCACTGCGGCTGAAAGCTTCTTCTTGTTCTTCTCTGAGGATCGGTTGCCTTTCTTCTGTACACCCCAGTCCTGATGAACAGGTAAAACATTGACACTGTTATTTATCATGCACGTTTATGTTCATAGTGACATGTGCATAACTTGTATAACATACATATCACAGCATCAATAAGCCATGAGAGTGACAACATAGTAAGATATATTTACAGACCAACAAGCACTTTAGAGTTTGAATGAGAAATTTAAGGGGATATATAATAGGCTATATAATATGGGCAGAAATGTTGAGAAACACCTCCAACCTAGTGTGGAAATGAAACAAAGAGTCTTTTGTTTCTGACCATTCCTTACCATGTTGTTGAGTCTATCAACCAGGCTGCCATTGGTTACACTCCAGTTGTGCAGCTCTTCTGCACTGTCATCAAAAGGAGTGCCTCCAGTTGCCATGTCACCCACTTAAGGCTTGCTGGAATTCACAACAAAAGGCATACATATCATCACACAGATAACACTGCACTACAATGAAGTTACACAATTCTACATTTGATAAAACATTTCGGTAAAAAGGACATATCACAGTGAAGTACGGATTGCTTAGCTCACTGTAGTTCACAGCGAAGAGGTGAAGTGAGGTTAACTAGCTAACGTTAGCTAGTTAACGTTAACTGAACGTTAGCACCTGTCACTAAGTTGAACGTTAACCTTGCGTTAGTGCCCCAAAACAACATCAAATCTGACAGTTAGCTAACTGTAATTCATATCAGGTCAACAACAATAAGCAAGTAATATCGACGCATTGCTTACGGTGTGTTAAGCATTGATATGACCAATGTTAATAACGCATAAAAACATTTGTGGAGCCAACTGTTTTGGCTAACCGTTACATCCAAGCGTCAAGTGCGTCATTTCTTACCAGCCGTTCACTTTAGCTAACGTTAACTCTCCGATCACGACCAGATTAAGAAGCATCTGTACGTTGAGCGAATGGCTAACTTACTGGACATTCACGGTGACCTGTCTGTGAACGTTAGCCAAGCTGCCGTTGGGTTTTGTGTGTGTGGCCCGCTCGGATTCCCGGGGAAAAACAATGAGGCATTCCCTCCACCACGCAGCGAGTTAGCGCCAGCTTTCTATCACTGTTCCCCGCTGGGCTACACGTTAATGTTAGCTTTGTGGGAAGAACGTGGCGCCATAACCAGCACAACACACGCAGTTAACTTAAACAAACGTGACAGTTGTGAGTGTACGGAGCTTGTTTCTTGCTGAACTTAACTGACAGTTAGTTAGCTTAACATTTGTGACCTAGTTCCGCTCCACAATCGCCATGGCAACACGTAATAACCCAGATCTGCGCCAGCTAACACACTGACTAACACAACTCCGACCCTCTATCGATTGAACACCACAGCATCATTTAGCGTTATTTGCCTGTAAATAAATCACAACACCTTATGCTAACTAACGGTGTCATGCTTGTTGAGATAGATTCGCTAATGCTACCTAGCCTGCTAACAGCTGCTCAGCCCGGAGCTAACTTTAAATGTCCCGATAAAAGTTGAAGCAAACAAGCATCTCAGCTCTCGTTGACGTTAGCAAAGCTCAACGCTAAACGTCGAGCAGTGAACTAGGTTATTTATCGCACTGAGCGTGGTTTCACAAACTATCACGACTAACCAAAATTAGCATTCGCTAACGACAAACGCAGCAGTTTAAAATAACGTTAGTGGCTTTTAGTCATTATATTTTAAACGGCTATTGCTAAGTTAGCTTACAATTTAAGAAATGGGACGTCGTGGATATTACCGTTCTGAGTGAAAGTGGAGAAGCTGTCCTTGTCCAGCCCTTCATATATTGCAGAAGAGTTTTTTTTTTTACAAATCCCGTCGGAGTCTAATAAAAGCCATTTGATAAATAATAACGTCTTTTCTGCGCCAAAACGCAGCAAACTCAGGGATGTGATCCTGGCCTGATAACGTCGTAAACACCCCGATACAGCAGGTGGCGGTAAACATTAGCTGCTAGCTCATCTTCGACTCCAGGAAGTGCATTTGGAGGAAACGGCAATATTGTCTTTAGCTGTACGTTTGGCGAAGTATGAAGTCGTGTGCCTGAACGTGGACTAGATGGCTAAAGTAGCGTAAGGAAAACATACAGCTCAACACATTTTCCACATCCTCGCTTGTCGTCGATTAGTTTTATCATTTTTGTGCACGTTTTTACTTTTGCCTCCGCATTCAGTGAGCTGTGTCGTCGGTTGGCGACTTAGCATTCAAAGCTAATGTCGGCTAATTAGCGAACGGCAACGAGCACCATTTGTGATCCTGTTATCCAACACGCAGCGTGAGCAAGTGTGTTGTAACAACTTTTTTTTTTTTTTTTTTTTTGGAATCTGAGTTGTTAAACCTGCCGAGGGAATAATGGGCTCGTCCAAAAAACACAAGGAAAAGAGCCGCGACAAAGACACAGAAGAGCGCCGCCGCGAGCACAAGAAACATCGCCACAAGGACCGAGAAAGAGATGGTTCGGACCGGGATAAAGAGAAACGAAAGCGCTCCCGGTCCAGGGACAGGAGTGGACGGGAGAGCCGTACCAAAGGTGAAAGGAGCGGCGGAGAGCCACGAGTGAAGAAGGAGAAAGTTGATCTAGGATATGAAGAAGGCAATGCAGAAGTTGGGCCTCAGTCTGCCAGCGGAGATGCATCTCTCAGCATCGATGAGACAAACAAACTCAGAGCCAAGCTGGGTCTGAAGCCTCTGGCGTTAAGCGACAACAAAAAGGAGCTGGGCACCAAAGAGGATCCAATGGTGGCTGAGACGATCAACCCTGTCCTCATCAAACAGCAAAAAGAGATGAGAGAGAAGCTTGCAGCTGTCAAAGAAAAACGCATCCAGAACCAGAAATTGGGAAAAGTCAAGACCCTAGCAGAGGATGACTGGCTGGATGACACATGTGCTTGGGTTGAGAGAAGCAGAACGCTGGCAAAAGAGAAAGAGCTGGCGGAGAAAAGAGAGAAACTTCTGGAAGAGATGGATCAGGAGTTTGGTGTCAGCAGTCTGGTCGAAGAGGAGTTCGCGCAAAGCAGAAATGACGCCTACACATCTCGAGATCTGAAGGGACTCAAAGTGCAGCACAAGGTGGATTCCTTCAACGAGGGCCAGACAGTCATCCTGACCCTACAGGATAAAGGTGTCCTCGAAGAAGAGGAAGATGTGCTCGTTAATGTGGGAATGGTGGACAAGGAAAAAGCAGACAAGAATGTGGAGTTGAAAAAGAAAAAGCCAGATTACAAGCCCTACGAAGAAGAGGAGAGTGTGGATGACATGGTTACGTTCAAGGCCCACTCTGTTCTGTCCAAATATGATGAGGAAATTGAGGGCGAAAAGAAAAAGAGTTTCAGGTTGAATACAGGGGGCTTTGCTGATGGGGAGCGAGAGCGGGAGATTCAGGCCATGAGAGAGGCTCTACGAAACCAGGCCCAGTCTTTGGAAATGCCTGCTCTCAATATCGCCTCAGAGTATTATACACCTCAGGAAATGGTCGGCTTTAAGAAGCAAAAACGCCGTGTGAAGAAGATCAGGAAGAGGGAGAAGCTGACAGTTGCAGATGAACTTGCACTCGATGACACTCGCAGCACTGATTTTGGCTCCAGATCGCGCGGTAGAGGCCGCAAACAACTGGAGGAAGAGGGCAAGGAGATAAAAGAGGAGGAGGAAGAGGGCGACGAGGAGAAGGAGAAGGAGAAGGAGGAGAGAAGATTGCCAAACGACATCCCCCAAATGTCTGATGACATCAGGATGGCCGAAATGGACATAAGTGACGAGGAAGACTTTACACCTCCCGAACCAGCTGTGATTGAAGAGGATGAGGCAGAGCAGGAGCTGCAGAAACAACTGGCAAAGCAGAGGAAGCTGAAGCAAAAGCAGCTTCTCAAAGACTCTGGGGAAAAGGTGGCAGAGCAGATTAAAGAGCTCGCTAAAGGTGACAATGACAATGATCCAGAGAAGAGGAACAACATTGTTTTCAACGCCACCTCAGAGTTTTGCAGAACTCTGGGTGACATTCCAACATATGGACTGTCAGGCAACAGAGAGGACCAAGAAGACATTATGGACTTTGAACAGGAAGAGGAGAAAGATGACGCTGGAGGTTCAGACTCAGATATGGATGAGAACGTTGGATGGAGCACCGTTAACCTGGACGAGGAGCAGAAACAACCAGATTTCTCTACAGCCTCTGCCACCATTTTGGATGAAGAGCCCATTGTCAACTCTGGCCTTGCTGCTGCCCTGCTGCTGTGCAAAAACAAAGGTCTGTTGGACACTCAAATGCAGAAAGTAGCCCGTGTCAGAGCACCGAAAGGCGCCTTGCCTAATGACAACTACTGCATTGAGGACAAGATGGGCTTCGATGACAAGTACAGTCGGCGTGAAGAATACAGAGGCTTCACTCAAGACTTCAAGGAGAAGGATGCCTACAAGCCTGACGTCAAGATTGAGTATGTGGATGAATCTGGGCGGAAACTCACTCCAAAAGAAGCCTTCAGGCAGCTTTCTCATCGATTCCATGGGAAAGGGTCCGGAAAGATGAAGACCGAGAGGAGGATGAAAAAGCTGGAGGAGGAGGCACTGCTGAAGAAGATGAGCAGCAGTGACACTCCTCTGGGCACGGTGGCTTTGCTTCAAGAGAAACAGAAATCCCAGAAAACACCATATATTGTGCTTAGTGGGAGTGGAAAAAGTATGAATGCAAACACAATCACCAAATAATTTTTTGGGGGTAGTTGATTATCTTAAACATAAACATACATTCACACATACACAGATATACACATACATACACATGATGCTTAAAGAAACTGATCCAATTTCATGCTTACTTCATAAAAGCTTTGTTGTTGTAGTTAAGAATTGTCCAATAAAATGAGTACCAATCAGAGAAATGTCTTTTTTTTTTTTTTTTTCATTTACTATGTGTCAGATTTACAATGTGTCGAGCAACTCGGAATGTAATTAAATGCAGGATGAGAATTGTGTTTTAGTGAGGGTGTAAATAATTTCAATAATTGTAATTAAGTAGTGTCAATTCTGAATGCCTTTGTTTAGTTTAATTTCAGCTAATGCACATTTCATGGCGTGAGGTTTAGAACAGGTCCGGTGGTGATGAATGATGGGAGGAATTACATATGCCAAATTTTTAAAAATGCACTTCAGTTAAATGTGGTTTACAGCAAATCCAATATGACGGTACGTAAAGCAAATCACAAATTAAAACACCGTTTTTATTTATTTATGACATAACATATCCACTTTCAGGGTTTCATCCTTTAATACTAACTAAAAATAAAACAATACACAGTGTGTAAGATAATTCCTCACAAGTAGTCGGTTTATAGCCATGCCTTTCAAATTATAAATAAAATAGTTAACTAAATAACATAAGTGATGCTTTTAATTATTTTTTACTGAGGACAAACTGAAGAGAATATAAACTGATATTAAGAATATGCATTTCACATAGATGTTACATTACTGAAAAATAGTGTGGATTTGTTTTTGTACAATAGATGTCAGCCTTGTAAGGTCTATCAAAAGGTGGTTGTTGACAGTGGTGGGTTTTCACTTATGGGTGTCCCTCTCAGTTAAATCAAAAAATATTTAAACTAATTCATTTAAATTAAATTGTGAATAAACATAAGCAAGCACTTACTTTCTATAAAAAAAAAAATACTGTTGATATTGTGGTACAGATACTGTTTAGCCATTCGCACAATTTTTCAGATTATCAAATACCAATCAAAACTGGAAATATAAAAAAACGAAGCAAGTTGTACTTAGTTTCAGTTCTTTCATGTCGCCTGTCTTCATCGGAACCAACGCTGACTACCAAGGGGCTCAACGACGGACCTTTTCTGTTGCACAACCTGTAGCAAAGTAGGCGTTCATCCCAGAGGTCCACGGTTCATCCACCAAAGTAGTTAGCAAAGCTAACCCTAGCAAGCTAACAGCGCTACATTGAGTACGCCATGTACACCTCGAATAGCTAAAGTCTCGCACGGTAAAGGTAAGCGGTAAATATGATAATGCTTTAATGTCCATAAAAATATCGGACAACGAAACTGAGAGTTGCATATTTGAGATATTATTATCGTTTCCAACGTGTCCGGCTGTTTGACAGCTTCCTGTTGTTTAGCTAGCAGCAAGCTTAGCACTGTTTTAAGTGGCTTTGATGCCCACAATTGGCTTCTTGTTCCTGGAACTACATCCAAATATCCAGACTGCTTACTTGACACTAGTAAGTACTCCTGGCAAATATCTGGTGGGTTTAAGTGGCTGTGATCGGTAGTGACCTGTGTTTTCGCAGTTGCCGTTACAGGTCAGTAACGGCAAACGTTAGCTAAACAGATTATTGCTGAAGAAGTGATGTCAGCACTCAACCACTTGTTTTTTTTGTAGTGTTGTAAATTGTATAGTTCACGTTAATGGTGAATCCAAAAAACACGACATCATAGATAGCTGTGTTTATTCCCGATTCATGTTAGGGGGGGTTTGATAGTGGAAGCTAGCCCTCACTGTTTACTTAGCTAACAGTCTTAGCTCTTGTAATGTTAAATGTGGACCAGTCGGCATTCATACATTTATCCGTGTAACGTAAATTCGATAAATGGCAGCCACGATTCGGATGTGAGTGTCCGTGTGCATTAATCTAATGTGTTCACATTACCAAAAGCTAAACAAGAGGTTGGTATTTATTCGTTGGTAGAGCTTAATATTTCTTGATGCTAACAATTCCCTTAATATAAGGAGCCAGAAAGATTAACAAACACATAGTTATGCCTTAATATAAGACATAGGATGAAAAAACTGAATTTGTGACTATAGTGAAAAAGTGTTGACATTTATAAGCCAAAACACTTTCTGCATACATATCATGTGTCAAATGTGCGTTAAGGAGAGTTAACAGTAACATGTCCAACACTGTGGGGCAGTGATACAGTGTCAGTGTACATCTTGATTTGTTTTTTTTGTTTTTTTTTTATCTCCACAGGCTCTAGCTTCACCCAGTGAAAGCACAGGCTGTTGTGATGTCGGAGCCTAAACCCCCTACTCCAACCCCTGGAGATACCTACAAGGGTTGGCTCTTCAAATGGACTAACTACATTAAAGGTTACCAGAGACGCTGGTTTGTTCTGAGCAATGGACTGCTGTCTTACTACAGGTAGGTTTGACTGAATTTCTAATGAATTTGCAGGGGTTTGTCTGGCTTAACAGGAAGCCATTGTAAGAACATAGGAGTGGGTTGTATACTAAATAGATATTTAAAAAAAAAAAAGAAAATGTAACAAGTAGTATCTCAGTGATTTTCATTTGCTGTTTAAAGGGAATTTAAATGAATAGTACGCTAAAATTCTACAAAAAGGCCTCTAAATGCACAATTTATGTAAATATTACAGTTGCCTTCCAAAAATGTCACATTTCTCACGTTACAAAACAGAGATTTCGAAACTCTATATGTCTCTCATTTTGTTCCAGGACCCAAGCAGAGATGGGTCACACATGCCGAGGCACCATCAACCTGGCCACAGCCAATATTGCTGTGGAGGACTCGTGCAATTTTGTAATTTCCAATGGAGGGGCGCAGACCTACCACTTGAAGGCCAACTCAGAAGTAGAGCGCCAGCGATGGATCACAGCTCTGGAGCTCGCCAAGGCAAAGGCAGTCCGCATGCAGGCTGAATCTGGTGAGAGGGAACACAGATATGTTAAAAAATGCAGGAGACAGAACATTTACAGAAAAGACAACATGGCTTAAACGGCAGCACAAAACCCTAACCCTTTGTTTTTGGTCTCACTGTCTTTCCTATTCTCTCTCTCAGATGACTCGGGTGATGATTGTCCGGCAGTTCCCCCCGCCGCAGGACAGGGTGGAGGCTGCCGTAACTCAGAAGTCCAGTCCACACTGCGAACGCTCAACAGCAAGGTGGAGGACCTCACCACCTGCAACGATCTCATTGTCAAGCATGGGTCTGCCCTCCAAAGGTATCGGTTATCAAACTGAGCTCCTTTGTTAAACAGTATCATCCAAAGAAAAGAAAGGTGAAGGATATTTATTTGTTTTGCTTGCACACAGGTCTTTGTCAGAACTGGAGGGGATTCGTGTCGGAGGGGACATGGGGGAGAAGATCAGACAAGTCACAGAGAGGGCCACATTGTTCAGAATCACCTCGAATGCCATGATCAATGTAGGTCACCCTATTAGTTGTTTGCTGATGAATGTGCAATATTGTTGTTGGCTCTCTTGCAGAAATGTAACTCTTGTTTTTTCATGCTCCCCAAGGCATGTAGAGACTTCCTCTCCCTGGCCCAGAACCATAGCAAACGCTGGCAGAAGGCCTTACATGGAGAGAGAGACCAGAGGATACGGCTGGAAGAGACTCTGGAGCAGCTGGCCAAGCAGCACAACCACTTGGAAAGAGCTTTCAGAGGAGCCACAGTCCTCCCCTCTTCATTCAGTAATCCAGCCTTAGGTAACAAAGGTAAGGCTCTCCTCCCAGCCTGCGCTTCTGTCTTTAGGCCCTTGGTGTTACTCAAAAGCATGGCTGTCATGACATGTACCTGCACCAACTGTCCATCTGTCTCTCTTCACCTTAGGTGGTGTGTCGGGGAAAGGGGATGCCAGTGATGAGGATGATGACAATGAGTTCTTTGATGCTATGGAAGACCCAGCAGAGTTTATTACAGTCCCTGCTGACCCCAAGTATCACAGGTTAATTACTCTCTGTTTCAATGATTTCATATTTAAATCTTGTGGGTTTTCTGTGTGCGTGTGTGTGTCTACTGCTCAATTTTAAAACGTATGCCTTCTTGTTTATCTGTCCACCAGGAGATCTGGGAGCAACGTCAGCGGGTTCAGCAGTGAGACTGGAATGGACGATCAGTCGGTAAATGTGTGTTAACTTTGTTTTCGCAAGCAAGTTCTAATTTGTATCGACTTGCCTTCTCCTCTGCCAGCCACCTGATCCTGAGGGCTGTTTTCCTTCTCTTCTTCCAGTTTGATGAACTGTCGTTGGCATCCAATCCAGAGTCTCCTCAGCCCCTTGAGCTAGAGCCGGTTAGACAAAGACGGACTCGTATCCCCGACAAGCCCAACTATTACCTCAATCTGTGGAGCATCATGAAGAACTGTATTGGAAAGGAGCTCTCAAAGATACCAATGCCTGTAAGAAACATGTGCTCTTGTCGGTAACCAAGTGGCTTTTCTTTTAGAATAATCAGAGGTAATCAAACTTGACTCCTCTCTGACTTTGTACCCACCAGGTGAATTTCAACGAACCCCTCTCAATGCTGCAGCGTCTGTCTGAAGACCTGGAGTACTACGAGCTGCTTGATAAGGCTGCTAAATGTCAGAGCTCTCTGGAGCAGATGTGTTATGTGGCTGCATTCACAGTCTCTTCATACTCCACCACTGTCCACCGCACAGGAAAACCCTTCAATCCTCTGCTGGGAGAAACCTTTGAGCTTGATCGGCTAAGCGAGTGTGGCTACCGCTCCCTCTGCGAACAGGTATGTGGAATACACTCTGGAAATCATTGAAAATTTCGACCTGGTGTGAAAAGGCAGCATCACGCATTTAACCAGTGGCTCTTACAGACTATAGATTTTTCCTTTGACTAAAATCTGCTAGTTTATTAAGTATTTTTATGCATTGCTTATTTATTTGTGATGGTCAAATTTAGACTTTGCTTCTCTCGCCTCTCCTCAGGTGAGCCACCATCCACCCGCTGCAGCTCACCACGCCATCTCAGAAAAGGGCTGGACTCTCAGACAAGAAATCACCCTGGCCAGCAAGTTCAGAGGAAAATATCTCTCTATTATGCCTTTGGGTGAGTGCGATGAAACAAACACGTATAGTAAGAAGAATTGATCGTTTGCGATGTGTAGATATATTAACTTGCGCCATAGTTTGTACCATAGATGTGGGATATGGCATTAATATTTTTGATGAACAGGTTAAAAATGATAACTGCCAGCTCTAACATTATTCCACCTCTGTCCCCAGGTTCTATCCAATGTTTATTTGACAAGAGCGACAATCACTACTCTTGGAAAAAAGTGACTACCACAGTACACAACATAATTGTTGGAAAATTATGGATTGACCAGGTAAATTCAAAGCTTAACAACATTACTAACTACTTAGGAATATCATGTATATATGACAGATATGGCTTTAGATGATATTTGCTTATTGTCCTACTAGGTTTAACCTTTTAAGTTGTATCATCAGAACATTTTGTATCTCTCCTTTCTGCCCCTCCAGTCAGGGGAGATAGATGTGGTAAACCATAAGACAGGAGATCGCTGCCACCTCAAGTTTGCTCCCTATAGTTACTTTTCCAGAGACGTACCAAGAAAGGTGGGCTTTTCAATTGTATTATTCTTTAAATTGCTTTTTTTTGTATTATTCTATAACTCTTGCTGTATGTAAAGCCAGAGCTGATGTGTGTCTTAACAGGGAGATGTATATTACAAATATAAAAGTGATGTAGGTTGAAAGCTGCGTTTGTCTCTCAGGTAACAGGAGTAGTTACAGATAAGGATGGGAAGGCTCATTACGTGCTATCAGGAACCTGGGATGAGAAGATGGAGTTCTCCAGGATCATGCAGAGCAGTAAAGGCGAGAACGGCACAGAAGGCAAACAGAGGACTGTCTATCAAACCCTCAAAGCCAAAGAAATCTGGACAAAGAATCCTCTACCGTGAGTTCTTGTTGTAAAGAAGTAGGCAGTATTTACATTTGTGAAATTGTTTTTAGCTTTGTGTCTCTGATCTTTTCTCATCACAACTTTTCACAGAGAGGGAGCAGAGAACATGTACTTCTTCTCCTCCCTGGCCTTGACGCTCAATGAGCCTGAAGAGGGAGTGGCGCCCACTGACAGTCGAAGACGCCCTGATCAGCGGTTAATGGAGGACGGCCGCTGGGATGAGGCGAACGCAGAGAAACAGAGGCTGGAAGAGAAGCAGCGCATCACCCGTCGAGAGAGGGAGAGGGAGGCTGTTAAAGCAGCCAGCTCACCTGAAGAAGGTACTAAAAGAATAAAAGGAAATGAGCCTTGTTTGGGTGTTTATCTATATGTCTTCTGTTTCCGTCCAATTTTTTCTGTCCATTCATCTTTTGTCCACTCTGTCTGTCTGTCTGTCTTGGAATACCTTGTCTGCTTGTCTTTGTCTCATCCCTAAGCTGTCACTGAGGATTCAATCAATGACTCACCCTTGAAAAGCAAGTACTCTTCTCTTAGTCTTTTCCCGCCCTCGATCTAACTAGATTTCAACCCTAGATCCAAATACACATCTACACTATATTTGTATGTGATAGGACGGTGTTAAATGTCTTCCTTCATCATCTTGTGAACATTTCATTCACCTGTTACCGTCCCTTTACTGATTTCTGTTCTGTTCAGCTGATGCAGTGGAGACTGGCATAGAAGCAAATGAGGTTTCTGATGAAAGCAAGTATCACTTCACAGTTTTACATTATATGTCCTTTTTAAAAGTGCTTTGCGTTGTGTTAACAGAGCAGTGAGGAAGACATTGCTCTTTTATATTCATGGAAAGCCTTGAAACATCTTTAGTAGTGGTGCTGAAAGCTCCCCAACAAAAAAAAATATCTCTGATCTGCTGCTTTCTATTGTGTTTTGTTTTTCTGGCACATTTTGTCATGAAAAACATGACACACAAGAAAGAATGTGGAAGAACAGAATGGTGAAACGAGTCGACTTCCTATTTTTAGTGGGTTTACCCAATTTTAAAAATCCTGCAAATGCATGCTAGTTTTGGTATGAAAGTGGTATTAGATAGCCTCTCATCCATGAGTAGATGCAGAGTTCCTTCAGTGCCATCTAGTTCCATTAGAATTAAGAGAAGGCAGACATCTTTACAGCCAATATCTCAAAAACTCAGCATTTCCCATCAAACAATCTAGATGGACAAGCGGCATTACAGGTGAGAGGTTGTTTTTTTTAATGGGGGTGAACTGTCCCTTTAAACAGCTGAGCACTGGGGAGATTTGCAGCTTATATCGACCTCTTCACTGCCTCCAAATCTGATAAAACTAGAAAATCATCTGTTAGTTTGTGTTGCTTTTAAAGCACAAATTGTAACAAGAGCAGACAAAGATTCAAATAAATATTTTAGGAGTTAAGAAGCAGGGATGCTCTTTATGACAGGAAGTGATATACCAGTGATGTTAATGGATAATAAGTATACTTAGCTCTCACGGCATTGTTTACAAGCCTATTTAGCCTTAAATGCTGCGCACGGCACTTCTAAAATTAACATAAACAAAAATTGTGTGTGGATACTGTTTTGAGTTGTGGGTTCACGTCTGTTTTTTCTGTGCTGGTGTTAAGCTGACACAGAGGACTCTCCCCCTCTTACACCTGTTGCATGCAAGTAGTTTTCTTACATTTCATTCTCTGTTCTTCTTTATACTTTCATCTTCTTTATATAAACTCTCAAAGATTCATCCTCAATTCTTCTATTTTCAGCCCCTTATGGACCATCGCCCCCCCCTTACCTAAGCAAGTATTCTGATTATAACACATGCAGTGCAATTATTTCAACACATTGTTGTAGTTTAAATTTAATCTAGATAAAGAAACCCTGCTCATCTTCCATCATTTCCTCTTTACATCCTTTGCAACTTGTTCTCTCTTAGTGGAAGGCAAGGAAGGTCCTTATGGAGCTCAAGTCAAAAGCAAGTAACATCAGTGTTGCTCCCCATTATCCCTTCATTCATTTAGTTTCTTATTTAGATTCAGGTGGATAGTCTTAACCTTGTAGAAGACTGTAGCTGACTTTAGGGTCAGCACAAGCCTAGTACTTTAGTATTTTAGTCGTAGCATTTTGTCTGTCATTGATCCATTAGTTCTGGGCATTAGTTTTGAGCCTGGTTCCCTCCACATGTCATATGGCAGAAGAATAATCTATAATTCCTGTTCTTTGTTTTGTGTTTCTATAAGGTGCATCTGAAAACCAAGTGATCAGAAACTTGAGATGAGCGCAATTAGTCGTACACATTTCAATTACATAGTGATATAATTTGAGCTAACATGTCGTGTCTTCTTAGTCAAGTGGTGCATTAAAAAAAAAACGTTTCTAATGTCAACTACGGTGATTCACTGAAGAGGTCTAAGATGTGTCGCACTACTACTTGGACAGCGTTTAATATTCTAGCTTAAATTATGCTTTATTTTCTGTTCTCTGGCTGTTTTCTTGCTTTTAGACTAGTCGATAAGTCTACGGTCAAAGGTATAATTTGTTTGAATTTTTGTGTCCCATTCCCAGGTCGTTAAATACTAACGCTTTGTGCTGGTAGGCCGGGCTGGCCGTCAGTCAGAACCATTACATATCTCTGTCCTTTAGTCAACTATCTAAGAGCATATCAGCTCAGTTGTTCTCATGGCTCTGAGGTTTCTTAACCTTCAGCTCAGGTCTCTCTAAAGCTTCCTCTCTAAAAGATTGTCTTTCTTTTCCTTTAGGCGCCCATCAAGACAACTACCAATCTATGTGGTTCGATAAGTTAGATGACCCCGTTTCTGGAGAGACCTTGCATGTCTACAAAGGCGGGTACTGGGAGGCGAAGGAACAAGGCAGCTGGGACACGTGTCCCGACATCTTCTGATCCCAGCCAAATCAGCCTGTTATCCTGTGTGTGTGTGTGTGTGTGTGTGTGTGTGTGTGTGTACAAATGAGAAGACGGTAAGAGGTGACTTACTTTACATCAGCTAAAGTGGGGAATCAAGCCTGACATCAACTTTTCTTCAGCTTCATCTGCTCAGCCCGCTCAGCTCCTCTTTCCCAGCAGTGATTTGCTCAGGATTAAGAGCATCTGGACTTCCTGCTCAATTTAGATACAATGCACATTGTAGCATTGTTGTATTATTGCAGCACATTAGCGTTCAGAAATCCCTCTCACTGCCTCTCAAACACTGGTGTTTGTCTTGGTCCACTGCTTGTTGGTTCCTCGGTACAGCCTTTGATTAGCAAGAGATTACACCTGTAATCTCATTGTGCATTGTCTTTAAAAGAATTGTTGTCAAAGGCATAATTCATTCAGATGACATCTTAAAATATGTAAGGTTTGCTGAGATAGAGTGACCTGTCACCTGACGTGTAATTAATGTTTGTTTTTGTTGTGCATTCAGATTATTTAGCAATGAATTTATTGCAGCTCCCCAACACAGCACCACTGTAAATCAAAGTAATAATACCCAACCTTTTTTTTAGTAATTGACTATACCGTTTTCAGACCACTTCAGATTTATAGACGTACGAGTTTCAGTGTTTGACAGAAGATACTTAAATATTGTTTCTCAAGGAATAAATAAACAATTATTTTTGGACTGGTATAAAATGTGAATTTTGCCTTCGAATTTATTGTGATTTGCGGTGCTAATTTAATCCCTAAAGTCAAACAACAACTATATCTATATCGTAGCTTTTCGTTTAGTAGTCCATTTCAAAACCTGATTGTGATTTTACTTTTCCCTGATATTTCCCTGATCCTCCTGTAAAATACATGATAGTGGTGAAGCATTGTGAAAGTAGTTGATTAAGATTATACCCTCCATATATAAAGTCTGGTCTGGTAAACTTAAACGGACGGTTCACCCCAGAATCAAAAACACACATTTTTCCTTTTACTGTACCTATAGCGCTATGTTTCCCTCCAGATTGGTTTGGTGTGGGTTGCCAAGTTTTGGAGATATCGGCTGTCGTGTTTTCCTACTTTCAGATATAATGGAATTAGATGGCATTTGGCAGGTGTAGTTTGGTACAAAGAAAATATTCCCATAATACTGCTCAGAAAAAGGTCTGTGGATTATCTTGAGTAACCGGGTCATGATGACATCTCTAGGTCAGTGTCTCCAATATCCAGCAACTCACTTCAAAACAATCAGCTGATGTGCATTTAAATATGTATTTTTGATTTTGGGGTGAACTGTCCCTTTATGTATTCCAAAATGTGGGTCTTAAATGGCGACATATTTTATTCCATATATAGGAACATTTTTAAAAACCTTTTTTTAACTTTAATTTTCATGTTTTTTCTATTTTTTTATTGACTGAGAATAATTCAATTTCTTCATGTAGCACATTCATTTTAATGGAACACAGAGTATGATCTTTATTTAAAATTATAATTAATCCAGTGGTTGGAGTCAAATTTGGATAAACTAAGTACCAAAGGAAAAATTAAGTATGAAAATACCAACAGGGGAAACAAATCAGAACGCTGGCTCTTCGTCTGTTTTTTTTTTTTTCTTCAACACTTCAATGTAAAGACTTAATTTAACACTAAAGCTACTTTCCTGAGTCGGTAAATTACATGCTCAGAAACGTGTGAAATCTATCACGTACGTATCGCCACCACCTAACATGTAGGATGGGCAGCGGATGCATTTTTTTAAATCTGTGAACAGTGCGTGCTGAAAATAAACCGGGTGTTAAGCTGCTCTTTAAAGAATGTAGCTGTAGCCTCATATCTAATGTTTGTGCGCTCACTATTCACGTTGGTCAACTAAGTATTCACTTCTGCTTTCAAAGTAAATGTTGATGTTCGCCATCTGAACAGCTGAGATTAATTTCAGAGCAGCAGAGCTGTGCTTCAGGCTGTCACTGGGCTGTGTGCTGATTTCTACCGGCTTGATGATTAGTAAAGTGAAGGGAAATGTGAGGCAAGTGTTTTTGTCCTCCTGGTTTCCTTCAAACATATTGATCATAGCTTTAATTCTGATTTAGGTTATTTGAATCTTTGCGTGTTGTGAGTGTAGATTTTTAACAGACAGCAATAAGAGTGCCTCAGTAGGTGTACATGGGGTACAAAATGAAACGCGAGAAGTAAAACAACAAATACTGAGTTGTTTCACTGTATTTGTCTCTTTTGTTGTTTGTCATATGAGTGGAAGGACTGAGTGGGTGATGAAAATCTAAATTTCATTTTATATTCAAGTGTACTTAAAAAGAGAACACTGAAAATGAAGATCGCAAAACATAATGTTGCAAATATTTCTGTGTAAATATATTAAATAGTAAAGTAATTGTGATATTAACTGGTTATATTGATAGAGAATCTAATGGCAGAGATGCACTTTTCTTTTTATTTCCTGAGAACTGGATGCATTTTCATTGTGTACCATGTTACTGTGAGTCACCCTACTATCCAGGATTGCTTTATTTTAAATTGCTATTTACTTTTGGTCTGAACCATTCCTCACCATGAACTACTGTTGCTTTATCCATCATTTAAACAGACGTGTGAGGACTGTACAACTTACTGCCACACTACATCTCTGCAATTACAGAGCGAGTTCACAGGTTTCTGTCTGTCCTGTCTTTTTCAACATATATATATAACCTTGATTTCTAGCCACTGTCCTTATCTGTGTAGGTCTGTCATTTCATCTTTGTTTGTATGTTTTTTTTAAGTTTCTACATTTTTCACCTTTTAATATTCCCAGCTATGATTTTTGCCTTCCACTGTTAAGATCGCTATACATAATATCACAACTTCCCACAATTTGTAAAAAGAAAATTGACTGACGGTGTTCATGCACCTGATGTACATTACATCCGTTACGTTTCATGTCCTAAGTGACTGATAAACAGTTTGTTTTTTTTGCAAGTTTGTTTTGAAAGCTTTTCCTACATGTCCATGAGTCAAAAATATACATATGTACTGATTCACTGTTCTCGGCATACTTTCCACCTTTTTCTGTCCTTCAATGCAGTTTTTTTCTTTTCTTTTTTTTTTTAGCAAGATTGTGTTAGAAGTTGAAAATATTAAAGTCTGAATGGAGATGAAGTGCATATATGTGGTGTTTTTGATTTTCTTGAACCAAGCAAAACAAACTGGCTCATACTAATTCTTATTGATTTGAGTTCATTTTAACATGCTTACGCTACTTTACAGATAGTGTTAATCACATTAATTACATGAGTTGCCAGCTGCCCCGAACTCTTGGGCAATACTCCTCACCCATGAAGCACAAATAAGGTTAAATTCAAATACAAATTGTGGGAAAAGGCTGACGTGTCCCACCTGTATCTGACCAGGCTGACTTAATTCCCATGGCTATAACCCATTTAAACAAGATAAGTGAGCTACAGGAGTCCAGGACCAGAATCTGTGGGGAGGACCTCAACACACAAACTGACAATTTTGTACATAATGTTGCTTTAAAGTCTTCTCGGTCTATCTATACTGTATGTGTGACAGCTGGAGGCTTGTGATTATCTTATGTGACTGTATGATGAGAGAGTCAGTGTCGGAAAAAAACTAAATTTAGTCAACATAATTTAAAGTAGTAACAGAAGTATGGCTGTATTTTCTCAGGGAATTTGAGGGTTTTCGAGAGTTTAAGGTCTGAAATTGAAACTTTAACCGGCTGGGTATTTTACAGGGGGACTTCTGTGGTGTTTTTACATTTGAATATTTAAATTTGTCCAACAAGAGTAAACTCTAGTGGTACACAGCAGTGTTGAGAAGCAGCTTGAAAACAGGATATAGATCTCCACATGGGTCGTGCAGGCGGGGTGAAGTGATTAGTGAAGATTATATTCCAGTTAACTTAATAAATACATTATACAAATACAAAACATGTGCTTGTCTGTGTCTCGTCAGTATCTCTGCAAACCTAGCTACGTATTTGCTCTCATCAGAGAAGGTTGTGTTGTGACTTGCCCCTCACACGGCAGGGGCGGGAGTGTAAAACGAGTGCACCCCCGCATGACATCAGCATCTTTGTTTACAAGCTAGCTCGTCACAGCTAAAGCGTCCTGCCTGCCTGGAAACACGTCCTCCTACATTAGCACTAGCTGTCGGCGGGGTTGAGTATTTTCGCTGTGTGCGCAGTGGTTCATTCGTTTACTTTAATCGATAAACATGTCGGCCAACGGACCTAGACCTGGAGAAGACTGCACAGATGCGAGGAGAGGCGATGGGCAAGAGTGAGTCACGGTTTATTTAAGCTAGGTAGCATCTTTATCTACAGCAGCTCATTGTTTTCCACTCTGATGAGGGCGCTGTCTTGGTTACTTTCCCAGTATAATGTTTAACCCGTTACTAGCATAATAAAACACCCGTTAGCTGTTTGCAATTCTGCAAACTGTGTGTCGTATCGCGTTAAATGTCATATTATAAGCACCAATGCAGACCTGTGACTGACTCTTTAAATGTTCCCTCCTCAACTTGCACCAGCTCGTTGTTGGCGTCGTGGTCGCACATTTTCATTTTAGACCCTTTTATGGTTTGTCGTCCCTCACTCAGGTCGGAGCCGTCTTCGTCTGCTTCTGGCTCCATGGACGTGGATGCCAAGCCCAACGCCCACAGCTTCAGATACAGCCTGAGCTTCCCCAGCATCGGCCGGTGCATCATCATCAACAACAAGAACTTTGAGCGGAGTACAGGTGTTAATTTTGTATTATTTGCTATTTATTTGGTTGAAACGCACTGAAAGAAACTGCTGTGAATACAAGTTACCACTTAATGAAATAATATTTGACAGAATATTAAATTGAATATCTAAAGTCTCACTTAGTGCCAAAACTGGAGATCTGATCATTTGGAAAGTTGGAAAGCATCTGGTGGTAATATCCACTTATTTACAATGTTTACTCGCTTTCCTCTTTCTGTATGACTGTTTTTGACTCTTCAGAAAAATCAACTTGGCCTCTGATGATGTGCACTTGTCACTGGTTTTATTCTTTACACAACTATTGTCTATTATGAAGAGGAAATGACTTACATGAACTACCTGGATTTAAGAGTGTGACATTTTGTAATGCTTTGTTATTCTAGACCAAACCGGCAAGTAAGTCCAAGGTTGATAAGGCAGGCGACTGAAATGTTCACTTTTAAAACTTTAATTAGAGGTTAGCTGGTTGTAGACGGGCCTGTGGCGTAACTGTAGTAGTATTTCCAGCTTGTCTAGTTGCTCCCTCGGAGCTGGAGGAACACAGAACATTGGTTAATGACGCAAAAGCAAATTTGACCCCTGGAGGATCAAAAATGTAGCAACACCCTATGTTTACATGTATGTATTTCTGTGTATGTTTGACCAGCTGCCCCTGGTCGCACCCAAGCTTGGGCGTTCCTTACAGTACAGACTAGCATTCCTAGTCCTCCATGACATGTGAAAACTATATCAACTGATGAAGGACAGACGGATGCAGAAAACCGTGTGGCTTTTAGCTCCACGACATACAAACTAGGGCTGTGCAGTGTGGTTAAAAGAAAATCGTACTGCGATTATTCTGACAGATATTGCAATGTGATTCACTATTGGTGGGAATGATCATTTTTGCATCACAATTTTCACTCAAAAAAACATTAAAAACATGATAAAGGATTTGAAAATTGTAGGGGAAAATTGTTTGCCTACATCTGGAGAAAAAGACTTGTGTGCCACAACATCTCTGCAGCACTTCATTATAAAGCTGTTCTGTCTCACGTTTTACCTTTTATCAAAAATAGCAGTTTCTTGTGATTTGGATATTGCATTTGGTTATATTGCGATTTCAAATAATTGTGCAAGCCTAACACAAACACAACTCTACTCCCACTCTGGATCTTAACTTTTACCCCGTTTCTGCTGAACTAGTTTTCCAGCTGTCTTTTCCTGCAGATTAGACACATCCTGTTGATATTTCTCAGGATGTTTAGTACTGCACTGGCCACATGCTTATGTCATGATGACAATTCAGTAGTGAGAGAAAACCTGGGTGTTACAACTGTAATGCCTTATTGTTTGAGAGGACTTTCTGCTTCTACCAGTAAAAGTATTAGTGTCAGTATTGAATGTTACCCAACCCTAGGTAACAGTAAAGTGAGGCTTTGCTACCATCTCTGTACAACAAAGCAGGTGAATTTTTTCCACAACTTCATGAGCCAACACTTGTTGCCGTGGATACCAGCTACATCCCATGCTAGTTAATTAGATGCTCAAGTTAGCTCTGCAACAGTCCTTATGTTGGCTTTAGAGAGAACCGCAGGCAGCTGTACTAATCCCTCAGTATACATTTTATAATAATATTAATAATGTGGTGTGTAATGCCCTTCAGGAAGTTCAGGTACCCGCATGACTGCAAGTATGATTTGACATGCATCAAATCACTTCCGTAACGTGGGTTTGGTTAGTTCCTCTATCAAGTTTAATATGGTCTTTGGAGAAGTCTGTGTGTGCCAAGTCACTTGGGTATTCTGCTAGAGTTATTGTCATATGTGTCCTTGAGGTGTTGATTATCGTTTTGTGACGTGTGACCATGTCTGTCTTCCAGGATCTATAAGGGAATGTTTATCCAGTGCTTCCTTGTCTGAGTAGATAAAGGCCTCATGTCTACAACAGACTTAGATTCTGTATGAAACCTTGAGTTGACCATTGTCCTCACCTACTCTTTAGGGACATTGTGCAATGTGAGCTTATAAAAGCTGAGGAGCAGTGTTTTGGTAGCTATTACTTGAAAGAGTCTTTATTATCTGTCTTAGAGGGACCTTGGATATCAATGCAAGCAAATACAGTCTGCTCATATAGAGCAGCAGAGTTACTGTAAGACAGCTTCATATTGCTCTCAGGTTTCTGTTTTACAAACCTGTCTAGCAGGACTCACTGAGTACACACATGACTGCTTGGCCATAATGTTCCATGAGCTAGAACATCATATGAGTGGGTTGAACATCAGCAGTGGCCTGTATCTCCAAGTTCGTATGAAATTGATTCCAGCTGTTTAACCATGTAAAATTCCTGTTATGGAAGATATGCACACACTTGGATGTAACTTCAGTAGGGGTGTAACGGTTCTGAACCGGAACTGAAAACCTAGGTTCGAAGGACTTGGGTTCAGAAACTCATTCCAACTTCCTGAACCTCGGTTCATCCCCGCCCCGCCCCTACCGCACATGTGTTGGGTCAGTTTAATTTCTGCAAGATGGGTAATAAACCTGAGCTTGCAGATCCCCCGGCTACATTCCAGTCAGCCGTGTAGAAACGGTTTGGTTTTCCAGTTGCAAGCGCAAATGCGGAGACATCACCCCGACACTGAGCTCACTCAGCCCAGCGGAGCAGCAAGTGACCCCTAATTTCATGTCCACTGCGTTACGGCTCAGATCCGGTTTTGCTCCGCCGTCCAACGTCCTCCAGCAATCCCCACCAGGTTGCGTTTTGAGTCGCCATGGCACAGTATGGTAGACAGCTGGCGTCGTGAGGCCGAGGAGTTCCCGCGATGATCACTCGCAACCGCAGTTATAGGTATGTGTCATAAACACAACAGCAGGAAGTGTCCCGACTGAAGGATTAGCAGAAGAGCTTGTGTTTGTCTCTTTTTGAGATTTGTGTGCTGGTGTCAACACGGAGTGTTTTATTTTGAAAAGTAACCGGATGTCATATTGTTGTTTCGGTGTTTATTTTTTGTATTCCTG
>OMLP01045231.1:25322-43992 GCA_900302685.1 Spondyliosoma cantharus | reverse complement strand
ACATTTGAGCATACTTCTGATTTTAATAAAATATGGAGCAGACACAGTTCTGTTGTTCAAAGCCATAGCATCATGTCCACTCAATGTTGTTTAAACCAAAAGTGGATTCATGTAACTGTCAGATAATACAGATCTTATATTGTTGTTATTTCTGAACTATTGTGTAACTTTTACAGCTGCACAGTCTCTCATCTGTAGGCTCTCAATCCAACTAATAGGTTATTCATGATCAGAACCCTAATACCACCATAATCATTGTTATTTATTTTTTCATTTTTTATTTATTTATTTATTGTTTCAAATTAAATGTAGCTAATTTTGAGTCACACGATTAAGGCGAGAATTGACACGCTAACTGTAACTGTGGCCATCAGGGCTTCAGGTGTAAAAATATTTTCCACTTTGCAAAATCTGCGATATTTGACATTAGAAAAATTTAAAAACATTAAAAAAAAGTTATCCTCCAGCCTCCAGGGAATATAACACACACTCACAATAACGCATTCACTCCCGCCCTCTTCACTGTAACTAAATTGCTGATCGGAACTGAATTTATTCCAATGTTTAAGTCGTTAAGAGTCGCTCTGAATAAGCGATGAATGCACCGATGTGTGAATCTAAACAGACTGATGGAAAACAGAGCAGGAGCACAGCTGTACGCACAGAGCAGAGGCAACATTTACGCGCAAAAGAGATTTACCTAACTGAACTTTTTTTTTTAAATCTTCATTTATTGATTAACAGTTGAGCTGAAACCGACTTCTTGATAGGCTTTCCCTTTCGGTAACATTTACCTCTTGGAATCATTGAACCCATAATATTTAAGTACATACAGCCTGTATTTATATGCCTTTAGAATCAGGCCACATCTGCACATCATACCATCTCACAAGGTAATAAAAGCTCCTTACCCGGTGGTTCTGGTACGCTGTGACCGCTGTGAAGCGGGTCTCCTCAAAAACAAAAGTTTTGTAATTCTCCTCGGCATATTTCTCGCTGTCCTTGCGGGGGTCCACATAAACCACGTGAAACCTGGGTTGGTAGCGGTGCATGGAGTTCAAGATGATCTAAAAAAACACAGGATTCATCAGCACTCGTATAGAATTATAATACAACACTGCGCTGAGTGATTGAAGACTTAAATTGCGCCAGTCAGAGTTTTTTCGAGCAGTGTTATTATTGGGTTGTAATAAGCTAAACTGTGCCAATTAATACATAAATGAAAAATCGGATCAAGAGAAATTTAATAACGTAGAAAATAAAAAAGCCGACCTTAAAGACCAAACGTAGTTTGGGGATTTATACCTATTGAAATTGTTTTTTTTTATTATTTACAAAATATATAAACCCTGCACCAACTCCTAGATAAATATAAGTGGATAGTCAGGTTTGGTAAGTGCAATAACAGCAGGAATTACCCGACGCTCCTAAATGTGCAGATCGATTTGAAACTATAACATTTATCTAAATACACAAAGGCCATCTGGGAATATATTCTTAACATCGTTCTTATTTTAAAGCCTATTCATGGAGCAATAATGTCGGTCGTTCTCCATCCAGCCGTCCTGGGCATGTCTCACTCTTTTCAATATGCGCTAAAATATTCGAAAATCTCCCGTTTTCTTTCTGATTTCACAGCTAATGCAGCGACACAGAACCCCTCAGGCAGAGTGGAAGATCACGCGGGGAGGGCTGAAATAATTTCCAGTGGTGAAATATTCCACTTCCTTGCCGTCATTGTTGGAGCAAAGCCTGATGTGCAGCGCCATTTTTGTGGATTGAAAATAGGCTTTTGGCAACATCTGACTATTAGTCAAAATATCAGGATTTATTGGTGTTAAATCACACGTATCAATCAGGCTGAGGGTGCGTAAAAATGCACCATCTCTCCTTAACTGTGGTTATCTTTCCTCCTTTCTCGAAATGGTGCGTTTACGGCTTGTGCAGTGCTCGTTTTTAGTAATTTTGACGAGTAAAGGTAAAAAGATGCTGTACTCGTCGCAGTGAATTAAATTGCTTTACATTTGCAGAATGATTTGCGTAATGATTGTTAAAGCCTTTGCTCAGTTCGTTCGTTCTTTTCTGCATGCATTTATTTCCAGCAGAGTACTCACATGGCCGTTATCGTCCAGCAGGTTGTTGGTGAGTTTAAGCTTATCGAAAGAGACGATCTGCTTCATCCACTGGGCGCCTTTGGCCGGAGAGTCCGGGTGGTAGTGGACCCTGCCCGGTGTTGCGGGGTCGGCTTTACCGGCAACCAGCCACGATGAGCTGTGGAAAGCGTACCTGCAAGACCGGAAGAAATTCATTATAAAAACAAAGTTCCGATTGTCCGACATTATTTGCTTGAGTTGAAGTTGCCCACTCATGCGTACAAAATAACCATGCATGTGTTGAAATGTATGGAGACGCACTATGGTGTGTGAACAATGACAACAGGCCTTACGATGGGGAAAATATGACAACGGATGTGTGTTTAATGTCAGCGTGTATCACCAGCATAATACTGGGCATAAACTGGTAAATTGTGGAATCATTTAAAATATTCTGGCACGAATGCATGCGTGTGTGTAGCTATTTATCTGTTTGTTTTTTTTTATTTATATTATTTGTCTTTTTATAGGCATTGTCGCTTTGATATGTTATTTTTTATTTGTTGCAAGTGAAATTAAAAACTGCAAAGTGTGAGTTGCGCAGCTACGTAAAAGTCTCGAATGCCTCACGGCCCTGCAGTGACGGATGTGTGTTTCAGTCGTCTGAAGACATGCGAAAAGTTACCTGTAACGTTTGTCGTCTACAGGCAGGAAGTCCATCAGGAGCATGTAGTCTGCCATGGGATCCATCCCAAATATTTTCACTTGGAAAGTTGGAAACATTCTCCTGGCAAAGGAAAAAAACAACATGGGGCGACTGTTAAATGTAGGCTTTAAATGGCTGCTAGGTGCACATTTAGTTTTTGTGTCCTACTTTTTCAGACTGTGTGCGGACGGTGGTGTTCAACTGTCATTGTTTGGAAGTGATAAATGATTTACACAATCCAAAGTATTTCTCCGGAATTCAGCATGTTTGCAGAGAGACAAGAGTTTCATTAAGTGCGATCTGGAGGCTCCTAGAAGACAGAAGCTTCAAGCTGTTGCAAAATGACGAGATTCCGTCCGTGCGTAGCCAGATAAAACTCTCCCAGGTCTGAGTGGAGCTGTGCGTTTGCTGCCTGTTAGCTCCGCTTTTTTGTAATTTCTGGCAGGCCGCTTTAAGGTATCCTCTGCTGCTCTTCTGATGAGTTCCAGACACATGAAGGCCTACACACGTGTAGTGGAAACACACACGCGCAGCAGGCCGTTATTTAGCTCGAGGTGTGGCACTGCTTTTAAGAGAGCTCAGTTTTGAGTGTTTACTTTTTTTTTTTTTTTTAATCATCATCCAGAACTGTGCTTGTATGAAAAAATACAACAGGGAGCATTTTTAGGCAGTGTTCTCCGCATATTGATGACTCTGCTCCTGAACGTTTCTTTCAATCCCTTCTGGGAGTTTTACAGGATTTTTAGGACTTAAATCTTTGTTCTTTTCCTTCACCTCGTTAGGTTACTATACTGGGAACATCCATATAACCCAACAACATCAGCTGAAAGTTGAGTAATCCGCCGAGTAAGTGAAAGGGATCCTAAAATCAACGCTCAATTAACGTCAGTGTTGTGGCTAGGTGAGGCTGAAGGAGCTCTTAAAGTGCTCTGCTGCGGATCTCCTTTCTCCTGTCACACAGCGCTGTGTGAGCAGGGAAACTCGACCCTCACTTTCAGGATTAAATCAATTATCTCATGCCTCTTTATATTACTGTAATATAGGGAAAACTCAAGACGGCATTTGGAGACGTCACCATATATAGCAAATAACAATGCATTTGATTGGCTGTCCACGAGGGTCAGAGGTCACTGCTGGAAGGATTTGTTTTCTGCCTGATAATACAAGCAGCTCCACAGGCTTATAATTTGTGACATAAACAAATATATTTATTTTGACTTTTTAAAATTAAAAGTATTCACGCAATTTCTGTCACCAAGCTGTATTTTTGAGAGACTAGTGTGTAATGGAAGGGAAGCAGACAGACACTCCTAAGAAGGAAAAAAAAAAAAGGGGGAAAAAAGGTAAACACGTGTCGAGACCCAAATAAAAACAAGGCTGCAGCTCTCTAATCAGGAGCTGATCTTCGTTCACACATGTAAAGACTCCCACAGACTAAGGGTAGTAATGTTCCGTGTTACAGCGGCGCGTAAAATGGAGAGTGACGGGGAAGAAAAGCAGCCGTGAGTCACAGTTATCCTCTATAAAACGCAGCAGGATCACGTCAACATGGTGTTTACAGCGTTCACACAAAACGCTCACACATCCACAAGCCTGCACGCGTTTGTCCAGCGGCAGCGCTGAGCTGCTCTCCTGCAAAACTTTAAATCAAGTAGAAATAAAATGTAATTTAAAAAGCAGACTGGTTCAATGCGCCGACACAAAGATTATGTCAGTGTTTGCTGTATTTAGTTATTACTATTATTATTCAATCTATCCGGATTGTAAAACAAACATTTAGGCCGAAGTGTGCAAGAAGCAGGATTATAATTTTGGTTAAACTGTCATCAAACACGATGGTTTTACCAGCGTGGATCCATAAATATGTTACTGGAAGTAAAAAGATCTTTAAAAAAAAAAAGAAAAAGAAAAAAAAAGCCACTTGAATAATGACAAAACGTTTGCTCATTCTGAACTCCAGAAGAAGAAACAATGTTCTGAAAAAAGATACAACAGCCTGTTTTAATGGAACTCCATTAACCTGAATTGTTTTGATGATATCAGTGAATAAAAACAAATCTAAATTATATCCTGTATATCTGTTTGTCTATTTATCTATTTTTACGTCAGATGTAAAATGAGTAATATTATATATTACAATAAAGCTCAGTCTCTTCTGTATTACTTGTCTGGTCTATACGAATGTCCATAAGAAAAACATCAACTTTCCAGCCTGTGGCCTGTGTAGATTCTGTGTAGATTCTGTGCTTACCTGCCCGCCTTAGTGACGATCATCTCCGTGCCCAGCTGATTAAACTCGTCCCATAAAGCTTTCATCTCCAGCTGGACGTTAATGTTGGCCACTTTGGGGTTCTTCTTCACTATAGTTTTGCCGTTCGGTGTGGAGTTGGAGGACGACGAGGAGCAGTTGGGAGTCCCGCTGTCACTCGGAGGGGCCTGGCCCGGGTTAGACCCGGGGTAGTTGTAGCTGTGCTGGGCGGCCGGGCAGGGCTCGAAGTGGGACTCATGCTGGCTGTAGGGGTCCCCGGGGGACGGAGAAAGGTGGTAGCCCCCCGGCGTGTTGAGGCTGCTCAGGCTGCTCGTCGTGAAGGCTGCAACATCGCAAAAATGGGACAGCTGCGTCAGCCACGGACTGGATATGGCTGAAATCATCCCAAAAAACTGGATTTACCAAATATGCCGTGCACTTAAAGTCGGTTATAACACAGATAGCAAAAACAGAAGCAGGATTCGGTGATCTCCAGATGAAGATGTCACGCATAAAAAAAACCCTTTCGGTTTAAAAGTTTCCGTCTCGGCTGTTTATTAATCCCTGAGGTCGCATCCACGGCCAGCATACTAAAGTCTGCCTGATCTAAAATAGCAGACGTCCGAATAGTGACGAAATGTTTCCAAAAAAACAGCAGTGCCCGCGGAGAATCTCGGAACTATTCGCAGAAACGAGCTTCGAGTGCGTGTGAATTAGTTTGCGGTGCGGATCGATCGCGCTCTGAGCGGCCTCTGTTGTGCGCTGCTGCAGTGTGTTACACTGCAAGCCAGTCTCCTCTCTTATCTGACGCAGAGGGCCTCCCCTTTGCGATAAAACCGGTTCTTATTTCTATTTAGATAAGGAACTGCAGGTAATGTGCCTTTTCCTCGCCTTGGGACGAGACTGATTGACAGAGAAGTGCGCCCCTTTTTAATGGGCTTTCCGGCACCCATTTAACTTTTTGGATAAGGGTATCGCCCACATCACCCCCGTTAGCAAACAATAGAGGGTCTGGCCGGCAGAGCGGAGTGTAAACGGTTTACAAGGTAAACACACATTGATTTGCATGAACAAACAAACAGGCGGCAGGTGACCGTTGCTTTGTCTTTATTGGACAAAAACATCCGTGGAGTGGATTTACACCCCCCTCCGAGCTGGATATGCGTATTATTGTCTGTTTTTACTATTACGCACAGGGTGTAAACCCTCCTCCTCGTCTTGGCTGCATTTTCAATGTGTGTGATCCTGCACGAATTAAAGTTCACTTTTTGTCCAAAGCTTTGGGGTTTTGGAATGGGAAACTTTTTTTTTTTTTCCACTCTGGCCGCTTTCTATGCAGACATCTCCTCCCTGCTAGGACCGAATTTGCATTATTCACTGGGCGAACCGTGTCAGAATTTCTTTTGACAATAATTTCATTCATGCATTCAAAATTATTTGCTGCTGGTTTTGCGCTACGAATTTACTTGTGCGTTTCGAGTAACCGAGCAGACGCGAGGGTCTCATTTGTTTTCCGTGTGAGATGTACACATGCTACAGCAGCTCTACGGGCATCAACAAACAGATTTACCTTCCATTTCCCGGGTGACAGTGCTGTAGTGCATTTTAAAGGAACTGTGGTTGTGCAGGTCTGGCTTGTCCAGGCCGGCGCTCTGTTTGTCAAACGATGCGTTTCCTGCTTGCTCTGCAGCCGAAATCAGAGAGGCAATACTGAAAGCATTTGCCTTTGGAGAGAGGGGACCGCCGTCGTCCATAGGCAAGGGATCGAGTCGGGAAAAGCCGTCCCTCCTCCTCCTCCTCCTCCACCGCTTTCCAACCGCACAGAAAGCAGGAGAAGGCTCCGTACAATGGAGAAGAACATGCGCCAAAATGGGGTTTTCACATTCCGCTACCGGCGCTCCGTGGGTGCGAGAGTCTGTGTTGGACTGTTCTCAAAGTATTCCCACGGCTATTGTGAGGACGCGAAAAGCTCTCCGCTGTTCAGATTCACGTGATGAACCCCCAAACACGTCCTGGTGTCAAAACATAGTTCATCCGCAGAGAGAGAGAGAGAACGCTTGCCTTGTTTCTCCTCCGGTCGTTGGCGGGGTGGTGTCATCTGAGTCCTGCCTTGAGGAGAAGCTACTACTGCTCCGAGAATGTCAAAAGTGAGCGAGATCCACGCCTCCCCGGCACCACTAGGAAAAAAAAAGTGCCTGCGCTCTGCACTGGATGTTTTATTTCAATAAGACCGTGTCAGTCATTTGAATTCAACTCCAACGTCATTGCCATGTCCGGCGTCAAAGTGCAATACTAGTAAATTATGGGCCTATGTATGCGTTTGCATATTTTAGCGGTCCAAGCCAAGATAGAGCTGCTGCTTCTGCTGCTGCTGCCACGAGTCTGCCTGGAACATGAGGGGCTGCAGTGCAACAACAAAAAAAAAAGAAGAAAAAAAAGAAATGTGTGAAGCTTTTACGCAAAGACTCACTCTGAAAATGTAGTTTTTCTATGAACACGGTTTGAAAAACATCAAAGAATATAAGTTAATATACGTTTTTTTTTTACTTCAGTTTCAAATGTTTCGGGTGATTTTTGAGTCAAATCACACGCAGAAGTAAGAATATTAAAGGTGGCAGTTATCTACTGTATTTAAGGAAGGATTCAGCAGACATCCAGGTGACACTGTCCATCCCGAGAGCTGTCTTTCTCACATTTATCCGGACACATACTCATCTGTCTCCTCAGGCACTTTTTTCCCCAAAAAGTATTGCGTAATTTCACGCGATCTTATGTGAGATTTACGCAGCGCCTTTGCTCTCATACACCTTGCCACATGCACACATTTAACCGAGCAAAAAGTCATCCATGCACTCAGTAATCAGGGAGAATAAACACACGTGGCACTCCAATTCAGACCGGAGCTGGACTTGACCTCTCCGCGCTGCGCCTCCACACCATCGCCTTGATGGCTCGGAGCTTATCGAGGTTCAGCTTTAATGTGCGGCGACCAGAGACGTGTTTTGTTGGAGCCGCTGCGATGGCGAGCGGATAGTCTAATTTACACTGGAGTCATTGAATTAATGAGTGTGAAGGCAGCAGCGGGGTTCTAATGAGATAAAGGAGTTAGAGGATTAAAGCCCTATTTGTTTTGGATGTTTCTCCATGGGAGGCAGGAAGCGTAAATTAACTACTGCAATATGTTGTCAAGAGCCAATATTTAGATAGATAGATAGATAGATAGATAGATAGATAGATAGATAGATAGATAGATTACGCACACTCTGTTTATTCATTTAATGGAGGAAACGCCCAATGATCACTGTATAAAAGAAATCAGGCATAGCGCAGTCAAAACCAGTGTAAACCATCGCCCACACGATCTATCCCTCCCAGTGTATGCCGGGCTGTTTTATCAGATATGATGCCATCGATACCGACTCACTTCATCATTGCCAAGTCGGAAGCCTCCTTTGTAAATAGTCAGGTGATAACAGACAAAATACAGGAGCAGATCAAAATGGGAAGAGACTGTGTTGAAATTCGCTCGCAGGCCTCAGCAGCAGCCAACGCACAGCGCAGGCATTCAGAGCTGCGCGTCTGAGAATAGAGACCGGCTTTTAGCTGAAACCTTAAAATACGGAATGAAAACACAGTTTGAGCTGGAGCAGAATTTAAATCGAAAGCTAGCAGCAAATTAAAACGTTGGTTCAGTGCGTAAAACGCACCTTAAGGCTTCATATGAATGTAAGAATGCAGAGTATTTCATGGATGTGAGTAAGCGATGAATCAGCGAGGAAACACAAGTTTACAGAAATTGTAAAAAATAGCTGTAAACGTGTGAGTTACTACCGAAGTATTATTGTGATTTTCGTTTAGTGTTCAAGCAGATTCAAGAGGAGAGACACGTTTACTGTGTTAAGTAAATGTGAGTTTGTTTTACGCACATCTTTGACTTTACTTGAAATATCTTTGCCCCGTGCTGCACCAGACTCCATCCAGAGGAGTTCAACACGTACAGCCCAAAGCTGACTACAACTAGACAAAGTGAGCAAAGCATGTGAACAGCTCTCACTGATTAGAGGATACAGGCCTGAACAGCGACTTCACCGTTTCTCATTCATTGACTGATGGACACTGAACAGCGCGGACAGTCACATTTCTCTTTACAGGTTGTTTTTTTTCCGAACCAGATCACTGATGGTTTGTTTTTTTATTGAAAATGTGATGTGTTAAAATTACTAATCACATTATGACTACTGTGGGAATTTATCTGGTATAAAAACCCGTTGTAATTATTTAAACGCTTAAGTATTTCATATAGTCCCAAAGAGGAGACACAGCTTTGGATGTAATGATCGGGGACAAGTTTATCATAAATCTAACCCGTTTTAAAGTTGAATAAATGACATTTTCAGACGAACACTCATAATGAAAAATTAAACATTTGCAGTCAACAAAAGTGCGTGTGCACCCGGTGGCCCTGCTCATGTGGAGTGATATTAACTGCGACATGTTATTTCGTTGTTTAATGTAGTTAAAATAAATGTGCCCGCACTTGAGCCCTCGGAGTTTTGCTGAAGTCATATTTTCCATCCTAACCTCTAAACTGAAAAAAGGGAAACATGAAAGTCCACTGTGGATTTTAGGGATTTAATTTATTTTTAGGAGTTAAAACGCTGGAAGTGTACGCAGGAAACGAGTATCCACTGTTATCACGCATTATTCTCTGCTTCATATCCGTGAACCAGTGCTCTTGTCCCTCGCTGGCACACAAAGACTCAGCAGTATATGAAGCAAACTGACAGGCTGCTGCACAAGGACGACCAAGGCCAACAGAAGGCAAACCTGTGGGCCCTCGGTGCCATTTGGCGTGCGCTTTTACGCACGCGATCAAGCGGAATAAACATACTTGTTTGATTAAAGACATTTTAAAAATTTGCTTGCTATGAGTAACACTGGTTTGAGACATTTTGTAGCCGTTCCATCACAGCATGGATGTGACACGTTGTTGGGGTTCTTCCTGTTGTCTTGTGGAGGAGAATCGGAGGCTCATGTGCAGCAGGAGAGGCCTGTGTGGTCCTGTTGTGGTTTCATGACAAATCACCAAACCAAGAAAGGAAAAAAATAAAAAAAATAAAAAAAAATTCCCGCCCATGCCTCATTAAATGGCACAGATCTCGTAAACGTCAAGCCTCGGCTGCTTATTTCTGTGTTCATATTAAACGGAGATGTGATTAGGTCATCGGTGTATCTGGAGAGATCCGTGGGCGCGCTCTTCTTCTTCTTCTTCTTCTTCTTCTTCTTCTTCTTCTCTCTTTCTGCCCGCGCTCCTCTGCCCTCAGACACAATAAAACAGCATCAGATCTGCTTTGATGTTTTCACGCTCGTTTGGCGGAGATATTTATTTCTCCACTCTTTAATTTAACGAGCCCGTCTCCGCCACAATCAGGCCGATAAAATTATTAATTACACGCTCACATCATTTAACGGATAATAAATCACGGGTTATTCCCCTCTCGTCATAAAAACAATGATTTTCACATTCATGTTGCGTGACTGAGGCTGCAGGGACCGCAGCGGCGCGCTCCACGTATAAAACCCTATCCTATCTAAATATTGGTGTAAATCCCTGAAGAAGAAGGAGAGGAAGTGAGCAGTTGACCGCTGACAGCGGAGGGCCCGGGGTGTCCCCTCTCTCCGCGGGGCTTTAGGAAATGCTCGGAGAGACGCAGGTATGCAGGAGGAAACATTCAGAAAGGTGCCTCAGCTATCTGGACCTCCGAATGATGCTCATTGTGAGGCAAACAATCATACAAATGGAAGTTTATTCTATATTCAGAAGGGGGGGAAAAGTCACCTAAAGTAAGTTATCAATTAGTAATGAGTTTTCACCTCAGGAATATCCTTAATGAATAAACAGATATATCGGTACAAAAACATTTATTTTTTACCATGGTATTTATACACACGCACATATGCACATTATATATTTACGTATCGACGCAATTAATGAAAAACTCCCTTTACTAATGCTATACAAATTCTAAAGGAAACTGTAGTGGTTAAAAGTGACCTTAGTCCTTTAAAATAATATCAAGAATACTCAACTATTATCCTTGCAGGCCTTGTCCTTGTCAACATACGAACTCTCGGTTCGTTGTTACATTACTAAGAAAAATTAAGCGTTTTTTTTAAGATGTCGAAGAAAAATAAAAGTACATAAACTTTTCGCAAAATGCAAAAATATATATATACATATTTATATTCTTTTTGGGCAGGTGTAAGCAGTCAGCGGTCTTATTTTGTCTGTTGGTTAAATTCGTGAATGCACTCATTCACTCCTCCGGTTAGAAAAACAAGTTCACCTCCTTTCCCGAAATGAAATGTCCACATCAGCGCAAATCCTAATTGGATTTCTTTTCAGTCAAAACGTCCAAACATTTTACCACAGTGATGAATATTTGCCCGATGTCTATCAGTATTTGTTTTTCCTTATTTGTAATTTCATTTCTATCGTCTGTCACTGAGTGGTTAGTTGGATATTTAGAAGAGTTTTTTCCGTGGTCGCCATCATAATTAAATCTTAAAACGGTCGCATTAATGGCGCAGAGGGTAGTTATTAAGTGCAAATATGCAGGCTTATATATAGAGATATTACAGTGCAGAGTGAGTTTATTTGTATTAGTATTAAATACTGATGTTTGCAGGTCCACATCGTCCTTCAGTATCCCTTCAGTCATGCATAAGGGCGAACACAGTACACCAATCGTATCGTCAATCTCAGTAGATGTATCTTCATTTTAAAACTATAACAACAAAGCTTCAAGCCCTTAGAGGAATATTATAGAAATGATATGTTACGACCCTAAAATAGCATAAAATCTTCCTCCAAGAGCTAAAGTGTACATTCATAATGTTTGTGATTTTACAAATATGTCAGACCTTTAGGGAAATTTAGGCAGTAATTCAGGTTTATTTGTAAGTCTGTAACTTCTTGTTGGTGCCACAGGGAATTTTTCAATTTATGAAGAAAAAAAAAAGACAATAACAATAAGTCCACAAACATTTCCTTGTTGGCATATAAATGTGGTTTTTCCTGTTCAGCCCGGCTGTCTTTGTATTTGCGGGATCATCATAAAAAGACATGTGCATAAAAACACAATGGAAGTGAACACAATGCTTGACCAGAGGTGAAAATCACGATTCCCTCGTGTGTGTCTCAGGCAAATTCCAAAATATATTCCCACACACGTTGTAAAAACATGGGAAAATGGGCTGTAGATTTTTTCATATTATTCGTCTAAAGAGCTCAAAGGAAGCACAAACATGTTTTAGAAAGAGCCATAATGGAATATTGTGTTTTTGGATTATATAATGACACATTTCTTAACATGTTCCTCCTGATGCAACTTTTTCAGTAGGTTTATACGTTAAACCCCACAATGTGAGATCTCTGTTTTGTGGTTGTTAACTGGTTTCTCTTCTTCGTTTTGGTTTGACAACTTTCACTACCTGCTCTATTTGTCCAAGCAGCCATGCAGAAGTAAAAAGGCACAAAGAAAGAAAAGCCAAATTTTCACTTTCTCCCACCCCCTTTGCAGTTGTCTGGGAAGATGTGTGCCACCGCTATTTGTTTATTTTGGGAGGGAAGGTCCTCTCTCCACATGTCTTCTCCAAGTTAACGAATGTAGGCCTGACAGCTGCCAACTGTGCCCTTCAACAGGCACTGAACAGCCTGGTCCGAGCAGGCCGGCCTCAACACTCTGCTCACCTCAGCCCCAAACACACCTGAAGAAACACTGTAAAGGAGGGTGAGGGGAACAGCTATCATCCATCCACCAGGACATCACTGTAAGATACACACTATCACGTAGGAAAATTCCTAGAAGCGTAAAATGTATTTTATCAGGACGGGAAAATGGCAATGTACGTGTCAATGTGTACTGTTATACTCCTGAGTATTTAAAATGTTCCTTTTAGAGTCGTTATAAATATTAATCATGTTGAATTTCTCATAGAGCGACTGGGAGAAAGCAAAAAACAGTTTGGAATGTCTGTGTCGAACATAGGAAGGGGGGGGTTTGCTCAGAGTCAGATCCCTTTTCAAAATCACTTCTTCCCTTACCCTCCCGTCTTTGTTTTAAAACTGGGAAGCTTTTAGCTTTTGAAAAGTATCCTTTCCCTATCTGTTGCGCAGCGGCCCCAGTCGTCATCACCTCGCCTCTCCCCTCAGTCCTATTGGAGCACCGGTAAATAGCTGGCATTCCTGCCACAAAGAACCGATGATGTGGGCGCGGGGCCTCCGTGATCTCCCCAAATTAATTAAGGCCTTTCTTCTTCCCCCGAGCAGGATCCCCGGCCTTTGTGTCTCCTTAATACATCTTAAACCCAGTATTAAATGCAAGGGCAGAGTCTACGCTCATTATAAATCTGTCACTGCCTGCTTTGCTCTTCTCGGCCAGGCCTGTGATCCTAAATAGGCTTCAGTGTAGCAGCAGAGAAGCCATCCTCCAGTCTGCCTCTCGCCCCTTGCCTCCTCCTTATCTGCAGCCCCTCCATGCTCCCCACTGGCTTGGTATTTATTTGAATATGAGAAGGCCTGCTTGTTGTTTCTGGCAGAGGGGGCTCTGGGCTGAGACCCCTCCTCACCACTACCACCACCACCACCACCACTACCACCACCCTTTTGCCCCTCAACCCCACCACCTTCTTCCATCCATTCGTCCCTGCTCCATCTGTCCCTCCTCAGCCACCCTGGCTTGCTCACTCTACACCAGCCACTGCTTTTAGTGAACTTGAACCACAGACCTGTAGTCAAAGGCCATTACAGACAGGCTCACTGTGCATGTGCATGACTGTGTGTGTGTTTGAGTGCATGTGTGCATATCCACAACTTTCCCCCTCTAGCTGAAATTAATAACTGTGTTAGCAGAGGTTATTTCCAAGCCAGCGGGGTGGCCAAAACTTTTCATCCAAAAACTCAGTTGAGTGAATATTTCCTGTCTCTAAATGCTCCTTTCAGAGGCTGATCATGTTTCCTCCTCTCGTCCTCCTTCACATTTCTGCTACATCCCTTTGGACCTTCCGCAGAGAGGCTCAAACCTCAGGGGTCGGTGAGCTGATGAGTCCTGCAGTAGGTCTCCAATTTGAAACGCTGAAGGTGTTTAGTGGGGCTTTAACGTGGCAATTCGCTCTGTGACAGCAGGATCAAGATGGCTTCCTAACCAGCAGTAGGAAATGGATAACTTGCCCATTAGAGGAGCTCCCACACCAAACCCAGACAGTGAAATTAGGGGGATCAGAGGCGTGCAGAGATTTGACCTTGAGGAATGCTGATACCACACCCCCCGGCTGGAAATGCGCAGCGGTGGAGACAGGAAAATGAGCTACAATGTGGCTTTTTGTTTGGGCGTAGAGTAGATTTGCGTTGAGGGGGGACTACCGGGCCTTCCTGTGCTCCTCTTCCAAGATGAAGAAGCAGGAAGTCACACAGGAGGTAAACAATGTGCAGAATGGAGCCGATACCAGGGACTGAAACCACCCCCATCATTCCTGATGGCATGGCTCTGGGCCAGTTGATAATGGACATGGCGCCCACCAAACACCCCGCTTCCATGTTGCAAATATTTCCCCACCAAAAAAATGTTTACATTCAGCTCAGCTCAGACCTGCAGACTTCGCTCGTTGGTGGGTTTGCTTGGATCAGATGTATCTCAGGTCTCAGGCTGCACTACAGGTCACAGATCGGGCTCTGTGTGTCTTGTCACTCAGTCATGGGGAGAATCTGTCGAAAGCAGCCTCCACCAATCAGACGGAGCGCTGGGCAGTCTGATACTGATTACAGCGATTCATCATGTCAGGAACTCCCTGCCACCACATGTTTGTTTTGATCTCTTCCTCTCTAGCATGGTGACAGTGAAAGATGAGGGACCATGTGGCAGCATGGAAACCGCCAGCACAAGCAGCAGCTCTGGGTCCTAGCACGGAGCTGCACACACTGGACACAGCCTCAGCTCGGAGCTCCATATCGAGAGTGGGGAAGAGGGAGCTCAGTAGGGCGTTGGGGAGATTTGGCTGCTGGCTAATTGCAGACCAGAAAGTGTAACTTTAGGTGATGGGGGGATTAAGGCATGTTGACTTGTGTTCACTGGGGGGCTAAACTGACACTCAGTTCCCCCAGAGCGGACAGTTCCCGAAACCCCCTGGAGTTGGCTGGGGGGTCTGGGTCACATTAAGGGGGTACTGTGTGGCCTACGAGGGCAGACCACATGACCAGCCTCCTCTAAAACAAGCACTGCTGTGTCCATAATGTCAAACACTTCCTCCATCTGCATCCATTAGCCAGCTCTTGAGGTGGCAAGGAACATTTGAGAGCTGAAGGAAAACAAAGGGTCGAGAGATTACATGGCCCTCGTATAATGAAAAAGTTCCCTCATCCATTGTACCGAAGCAGTCAAATAATTTACTCGAGGAATCTATTCATTTTGAAAATACTGATAAGATTTTCTGTTAGCAAGAACCAGTGTTTTTATCCAATTTGATATATAATATTTGATTATATTGATATTAGGATAATGTCCAATAAGAGGAAATCACACACAGTTTCTAACATTTCTGACTATATTTAAAATGCACTGTTTACACTTCTATTATGATGATCATTTTTGAAAATGTTACTAAAAATTATTTTTTATCAAACTATAGTACAAAACATTTAAATTGACTTTTTAAAAAAAATCTTTTCATACTGTCCATTTGTTGACTTCTTATTATTTAAATTGACAATGTTATGACAGTTTATTTTGAATCGAAATTGTCTAAAAATATATTTTCTTTTAAAATGTATCCTTATAAAATAATATAGTATATATTTTAAAAGGAAAATGTAGGTCACATTAATAAACATAAGCTGTATCCTAACATGTAAAATAATATTTTTTTGGTTTATAAGCCAATTCAACTATAACACATTTTCCAGAATAGATGGCAGTAATTAGTTTTTTCGAGAATAAAAAAAAACAAAAACTACTTTAATTATTAGAAACACATAAAACTGGAGTGATAATTATGTAGAACCTTTGGGAGTAGGCCTTTATATACGTACACAACCTGAGATTATGTACAGTCATATGACATCTAACCAAAGCACTAACAACAACAACAACAACAGCAATAATAATAATAACTATAATTATTATTATTATCTTAGTTGGAGCAAACAAAATCTGAATGATGAGGCCTTAAATTGTTTTTATATAGTTTTACCAATAAAAATGGAACCATGGGAACACAAAATTATAACGAGCAAGAAGCTAATGATCCTAATAAAAGATAAATGCTTTATGACATTATTTATAGACATTCCTAACTTCACAATAAAACTCTTCAATACACTTTGGACCCCTTGGATCACCTAAGTTTTATTTACTGTCTTGGGTTTTCTGCTGATTCAAAGTTCATCAAATGTGTCTGCCACAGTACCTTTATTTACACTGATATGACTCTGCCTCACCCATACCTTCATATAGGTATTCCACAAGCCCCTATCGTTCGCATTGTAAGCTATGGGTGGAACCTGCTCTGACAGATGAGCCAAGCAGCACCGACAAGCACAAATCTTTCTCGTCAGGCGTGTTGCAGCAACCTCCCATGTGGCTTCAACTGAGAGCGCCTGAACACTGAAGTGAACAACGGAGGAAAAAAATAGCCCTCGTGTTAGGGTCTGATTTCTCAGTTCATTAATCTTGACTATAGTCATACATTGAGTCTTGCTGGTTGGCATTTTTTCAGCCTGCTTGAATGTAATGATATTTATTGGAACATGTCCTCGCACGCTGGATGTCTCTTACCGTATCTGACATCATTGTCCTGGATACCGAGTTGTGTTTACATACGACTGAGAGGAGAGGAAGAGGGTTGGACATCGGTATTACTCACTTTGTGATTTTTGTCCCTCTTCGTAAAGATTTTTTTCGTTTTGTTGAAACCTAAAATCCTTTTTGCTGACCTGTCATAATTGCAGCATGATGTCCAACTTGTATTACACAGCTATGTAAACAAGAAAAACTACGACTAAAATTACTTAATAGACCGACTTTTTTCAAGCCCTGTGAAAACCTAAAATCTATGTTTTAACATGCTTAAAACAACACAACCAAATTACATTATTGGTTAGGTAAAAATCTACATTAACCACTGTTTTGAATTTATTTTGTTATTAAAAATGGGTGGAAGCATAAAAAAATTAAGACAACTGATGTGATGCTTGCATAATAATTCCAAATATTCTTCTTCTACTGGCTGCAGAGAGAAATCACTGCCGCTCTTGAAGCTTGACTGCTGATCCGTGCTGAACCCTGCAGCAGGTTGACTGAAGAGAATGTTTGGCTGGAGAGTGAGTGTAAGTGTGTGTGTGTGTGTGTGTGTGTGTGTGTGTGTGTGTGTGTGTGTCTGTGTGTGTCTCTCTCTGTTACAGGCCTTTGAAAAAGCAGTAGCTCCCCTGTGTGGTTTGCTGCTGTAAGAGCACCTGGCACGGCAGGGGGAGAGGTGGGCATTTGGGTACTGAGGCATAACCTGCTCACCTCCACGGGCACAAGAAGAGGTAGGTCTTTGACTCCTATGACGACACACCGACAGCCATAAAAGCTCTAATCTCACACTCTGTCGTGATGCACCTGGATAAAATCAGCCTTTTGATTGGAAGTGAAGCATTGCTGGTTATCTCTAGAATCTAATCTGCTGCATTGAGTCAGCATTCAAATGCTACATACATTGCGCATCCGCGTTTAACCCTCAGGCTGTGTTCTTGTTGTCGAAAAGACACCTAGAAAAAAGCCTCTGTCATCACCCGTCTCCCCCTTCAACATATGACAACAACTCTCCCGATACACACACACACACACACACGCCTTAATGCGCACACGTTCACACAGGAATTACTTGGGTAAAATAAAAACTCAACATCTTGTTGCCAGTATTCATGTAGTAGTATTAGTATTGTATGTATTGTATATTGTATGTAGTAGTATTCATGTGTTTCAAGTTTCTGGGATTTTTCAGCTAGCGTGACGTACAAGCACAAGCTGAAATACGCACATGCAAGTTAAGCTACCTGCTCATATGCACACAGAGTTAAATGGCTGGTGGCCCTTTGGTTCAAGTTGATGTTTTGGGTGAGACGCGATATAGCGTAGCTTCAGAGGCGGCCTAATGCAGGATCAGGTGTCTCTGTCCATATCAGATGCCTGCGTGGAGTGGATGGATAGCTTCAGATGGCATGTGCCCTCTCTGGACACTGGACACTTCACCCCCCCGAAAAACCCACCCTCCAAATATTTACCTGACATGTCTCTGTGGGTGGTGGCCCATCTAAAGAAACATGTATACACACATTCACATTGATGGATTCTTTTTTAGCATGCAGATATACACACTAGGGTTTTACTGATTTGTGTTTTGTAAGCTGATATAGATGCTGTTTGGGCTGAAGCTGGAAAGCTGGAAATAGCCACATAATATTCCGTATTTACTTTGACCATTTTTAAACCACAATCAAAAAAATTCCAATGTGAAGTTGTTATGAATCTTCTGAAGCCTGTAGAAATAATGGGTTTACAATGACAGCAGTGTACTGATCGAATA